>CANPUP010000084.1:72500-80000 GCA_947578705.1 Lacanobia wlatinum
GTCAGAGACCTTATATGCGTTTTTAAAATTTTTTTTTCGTTTTTAAGATTTTTAACTGTAATTTAAGCCAAATATATGTTTTTATACTTTTTCTAATTTTTTTTTTTTTTTTTTTTTTTTTTTTTTTTTTTTTTTTTTTTTTTTTTTTTTTTTTTTTTTTTTTCTTGTTTTGTAATAATACTAATTTAAGACTACTTTATTTCTATGCTTATCGCGTTATATACTTTCGTACTTTAAGGACTTTTATATAAGGAAAGCATAGATTAAGCTTCTTTATTTCGTTTTATTACAGCGCTTGAAATTTTGACGCAAAATTCTAATAAACTATCTCTAAATTTACGACTTTTAAATAAAACATTGAAATTGTTTATATTCACTGTGGTCTCCAGCTTTTGCTCCAATTCGTGTCTCTCCCTTCCAAACACAGGACACCGGAACACAATGTGTGGGACCGACTCGAGCACACCCGGCTCGCAGATGCACGATGGGTTCTCCTTACACTTGAAGCGGTGCAAGTATTCGGAGAACCCACCGTGCCCCGTCATGATTTGCGTAACTACGCCGGTTGGCTTCACCTGCTTTATGACCCTGAAAGCATCGATCACGTCTGGGAGGAATATTTTTGTAACCGAGGCGGTTGCGCCCTCCTTATACCTCCGGTTCCATTCGTCAAGCGACCCCAAGCGGATCTGCCGCTTGACGAATGATACCGGGCAGAGGTCGTAGTCGGGCTTTCTCTTGCTGTTGAGTGCAGCCTCCTTTGCAAGGTGGTCGGCGCGTTCGTTCCCATCCAGTCCAGCGTGTGCCTTTATCCAGAACAAAGAGACATCTTTGCCCTGTGATAAAGCCACGTTGAGGTTCGCTCTCGCCTCCACTGCCAACGCGTGGAGGGAACCCTGGTTCGTGACTGTCTGCAGAGCTGCCATCGAGTCACTGTAGATACCAAAGGTTCCCTCTTTGCGCCGCAGTATTTGGCGTGTCGCTACGCATACGGCCAGGAGTTCTGCTTGGTAGACAGTACAGCACTTCGGCAAGCTAAGCTTGACGGACTTGGTCTCGGCTTCCCTGTCCCAGAGGGACAGTGCTGCTCCGACCTTGCCGTCAATCTTGCTGCCGTCGGTAAAGATCCGTACGTCTTGGCTGTTGTGGGACTCCACATGTGACTGGTCTACCAAGCTCACGAACCCCATAGCCGTATGTTTCGCCGGGTGCGGAGTCTCTGCAAACGCTACCACCCGCTCCACCTCCCTGCCCGCAAGCGACGGCTGGGGCACCCCCTTCCTTGCCTCGTACAGTGCGGCTGCTTCCTGTATTCGGAGGTCAAGTGGGAGTATCCCCGCCAGCACGAGCGCGGAGTTAAGCGAAACGGTGCGGTAGGATTTGCAGAGCTTTTGAGCGAACCCCCGCTGGACTGAATTCAGGAGTTTCTGAACTCCGACCTTCCTTGCTGCGGGCGCCCAGGCGCTGGCTGCATACAGTATTACCGGCTCGACCGCTGCGGTATAAATACTGCGAACAACCTCTGTATGTAGACCCCAGCTCACTTTTGCTGCTCTGGACAACTGTTTGTAAAAAGCTATGGCCTTTTTACAAACGTTTGCAGCGTGGGTGTTGAAAGTGAGCTGGTGGTCTACAGTCAGCCCCAGTATCTTTATCTCCTTAGACATGCCAATGTCGACCCCGCCCATGTTCAGGAGTGGGACATCGTGCTTCAGCTTCCTCGTTACGAGCATGGCACAGGTCTTGTGCGGCGCAAACTTCAGCTTCTGCGTGATGCCCCACCTCCGAACATACTCGAGGGCGGCATTGGCTTGTCTCTGGACCTCCAGTGCTGTATCCCCGTCAAAGACGAGCACCACGTCATCGGCAAACGCCTGGCAGTGGTCGCCTCGCTCTTCCAGCCCCTTTAACAGGGGATCCAGCACTAGGTTCCAGAGGATCGGACCTCCAATCGACCCCTGTACACACCCCTTGGTCGTCTTCCTCCGGCACTCCGCTCCGGCGTACCTGACCTGGACGCTTCTCTCGTTCAGGTAGCTGTCTAGCATCCGTCTGATATTCACCGGGCACTTTTCCTCAGCCAGTCTGGTTCTGATGGCCGGCCACCATGCGCTGTCGAAGGCTCCCTCTATATCCAATGACACAACAGTGATCAGCTTCTTTTGATCAAGCTTTACTTTGATGTGCTGTATCAGGGTGTAGAGGGAGTCCTCGGTGCTTTTCTGGGGCATGAATCCAAACTGGCGAGTACTCAACCGCGGGATCAGATGCCATTTCAGACGAGCTACCATCATTTTCTCCAAGATTTTGCCCAGGACAGGTAGGAGGCCAATGGGCCTGTATGACTTAGGGGTTGTGTAGGTGTCTTTGCCGGGTTTCCGGAGTATCACCACCGTGGCCATTTTCCAGGCCCCAGGGAAGTGACCCTGCTCAAGGCACTTATTGGCCAGTGCAAGGAACACCCCTGGGTCCTGGAGAATGGCTTGCTCGCAGATGTCGGCTGTGAGACCATCCGCCCCGGGTGCCTTCTTCGGGTTGAAGCTTCCCACCGCGGATCTAAGCTCCAGAAGCGTAAACGGTGGGTCATGGTGTTCATCATGCGCCCACTCGTTTACACGACTGGCCGCCTCACGGATCCGTCGGTGGTCGTCATCATCCCCGTCTTCCAGGTCTTCGGGGTAGAAGGTCTCGGCCAGCAGCAAAGCCGAATCTTGCGGGTTCAGCGATACTCCGTCCTTCACCAGCGGCAGATCTTCGTGCCTTTTGGAGGTCCGACCGATGATCCTGTAGATCCCCTCCCAGACTCCTTCCCGATCTTGCTTTTCACAGAAAGCCTTCCAGCTCTCTGTCTGCGCTTTTCTGGCTTGGGACTCGTATCTCTCCTTGGCTTGCAGGTACTCCTCGACGACTTTCTGCCTCCGAACTGGTGCAGCACATCGTATGCGGCGTCTCCTGGTGTTGACTTCGGCCTTCAACTCAGCGAGCTCGGTGGACCACCACGGTAAGGTAAACGTTTTCTTGTTTTTTAATTTAGGAATAGTTTCTTTGCACGTTTTAATTATTATATCTATGTATTTATTTACTGTGTTTTCTAATTCTGTTTTGCTGTTAAGTTTTTCTATTTCCAGAATATTCAACTCACCGACTGCTTGTAATTGAGCCAATTTCTCACGAAATTGGCTCCAATTTGCTTTCCGTGTGTTGAATATTCTGGTACTTCTGTTGATGTTCGTGCCTTTTGACTTTTGGAGTTTAATTTTGAATGTGATACCGTTGTGGTCCGAGCTTGTGATGCCTTCGTCAACCTTCCAGTCCTCCACCAGTTCCAACATTTCGGTTGAGCAAGCTGTTAAATCAACGAAACTGGTGTAGGTTTTGCCGCCTCTGATGGTGTCAAAAGTCGGAGTGTTGCCGACGTTGAGCACCTGCAAGCCCATTTCTTCCAGAGTTCCCGCGACTTCGTCGCCCCTGCTGTCGACGACAGAACTGCCCCACCAGGTGCTTTTGGCGTTCGCATCGCCGCCCACTACTATCCTAAGCTGGCTCATTTCCTCGCGAATCCGCATAAGGTGCTCCAGGTATGGCTCTATGGGTTGGTCGGGTTCAAAATAGAAGGAGACTACTGCGATTTCCCAGGCGCGGGTTCGGATCCTCACCACCACGATGTTGTTGGTGGTGAGTTTCGGACACTGTGTTACGTCCAGGTCATTGTCAAAGACGACGATGGCCGCCTTCACAGTTCCACTTCCTAGTTCCGCGCACTGGTAAACTCTCGCTCCATGGTAGTCTCGCATCCTCTTGATCCCGCCCACATATGGCTCCTGGAGCAGTGCGAATGCAACCCTGCGCTCCCTAGCCACTATCAGGAGCTCTTGGGTTGCAAGATTCGACCTCTGCAGATTCGCTTGGATAACCCGGTAGTATGAGCGGTCGTTGGGGGTGTTTCCGGATGCCGTCGGGACCACCTTAGCAGTATGCTACCGACAGGCGCGCCAATGCGTCCCACTTGACGCGGATCGGGCACTCGCTGTCGAAAGCGTTGTGGTCCGTTCTGGCCATCCTCGCCGACGAACAGTTTCGGCACTTCGGTGTTTCCGCAGCAAGCCTCGAGGGGCAGTCCACACGTAGGTGGGGGTCTCCGCAGTGAGTGCAGAGGTCTGCGGGTTCCGTGCACAACTTGCGGCTGTGACCGTACCGCAGACAGCGCGTGCACTGCACCAGCGGTGACTGGTCCAGCACACGCACCCTCTGCAGGTCAATGTGCACTCGACCCGCAGACGTCAGCCTCTGCCATAGCGTTGGGGACACCTGCAGAACGATGTGGCACATGTGGATGTTCCTCGTCTTGCGACGGTATTTGGCCGAAATCCTCACATCTTCTACGGGTATGTCCCCAATCAGGTGGTGGTTCTGGCGTTTGAGTGCTGCGATGATCTCCACGTCCGAGTGGCAGGAGAGGACGTCCCTGATGATGACGAGAGGGTCCTTGTTCTTTATCTCCTCCACCACCAGGTTCCCTGCCCTCCTGATGCGCTCCGTTACCCTCGTCATTTCCTCCCGGGTTTTAAAGCCGACCACGACCTTCTGGTCCTTGGCCTTCCGCAGCCGCTCCACCTGCGTTCCCTCATTTTTGGCGTCGACCGCTGTCCTAAGCTTCTCAACGACCTCTTCACCGGTGTCCTGCTCATTAGTGGATGAGACGACCACCGAATGGAGAGGCCTTTGGATACTCTGCCTGGAACCAGCGACTTCTGCAAAGGTCGGCCCCTGGCCTGGGACGTATGACGGAGTTTGTTTCAACTGTTCCGACAGAGCTCGCGTGTGCTGCTGGCATTCCTCCAGCGCTTTGTTGTGCTGCTGGAGGTTCTCCATGAGCCGGTTCATGAGCTCTGTCGGAACAGCTGGGCTTGGTGTGACGTCGCTTTCGCGTTCCATTCTCTCTCCCGCCTCGGCACTGGCACCTCTATCGGCCTCTGCCTCTGCCTCTTTCACCAGCTGGTAGAGCCTCTCCACCGCTTTGGTGATCTCATCTTTGATTTCCTTTTTTAGGTTTCGAGAGCTCACCAGCTGGATTTTGGCTTTCGAGAGGCAGGCTTTCGCCTCCGAGGTCCTATTAAGGTACCGAGTAGGTTGAGAGTTGGGCGGCGAGCTGTCTACAGTCCGCAGCGGTCCGTCAGTCCTGGCCTCCTGCGAGAGCGCTGCCTTGGATTTGAGTTTGGGGGGAGATTTCATTGGGGCCTTTTTCGGAGGGGTTGGCGTCTTTAGGGGTTTCTGCGCTGTCTTGAACTTATCAGCCTCCCATTCGCCAATACTACGCCTCACCGAAGGACCCGCCTGTTGAGTGTGAGACCTCCCCGTATCCAAACTCTCCTCCTCAGCCTTGGTCTTCTTAGCGACCGGCGTCCTTATTCCAAACATAGTGTTGGAAGGGAAAGTTCTGATGTAAATAGTCAGGGGACACTAGATAATGAATCCCTGTAAAGGGGGGATCAGAAAAATAATCGAAAATTATAATTTGGGTAAAAGTAAACGACTAAATGGTTTAGCCACGTCAGATTTCTTCTAAAACCTGTCAGAGGACACTTAGGTAATGAATCCCTGTAAAGGGGGGATCAGTCAATAATTGTATTTAATTTAATTTAAAAGCTGTCAATGTAAAAATAGTGACTACAAAATAAAATATAGCCACGTCGTTATTTAAAATAAATATGTCAATATTAAAATATAATAATTAAAGGCAATATCTTTAAAAAGTGCTTTGTTTTCAGTCCTAGGCACTGTAAAATGACCAGGTAACACAGAAATATAAAAACTAACTTATTGTAAAAATTTTAATTTTTTGGCGGAGTAGACTGGTTTCCTATATATATAGTAAATAACTAATGGGTGGGTGGGCGGGCAATTTTTTATTTATTTTAGTGTGTTCCAGGCGAGCCAGCCGCACGAGTGAGGTGTCCAGAGATGCGTCTCGGCGCGGGCCAGCTAGCTAGGACGTTTCCAGAAACTAACCGGGAACAAAATTTTGCACAGTGGTCAAAAAACCACTTTTTTCAGGAAAAAATCGAGTTTTCAGCGACCGATGAAGGTTTCAGTTCGCGCAAAGCGCCGGGAAACCTGGGTTAGATAGGCGAGAACCCGATTCTGCAAAAAGTTTTGAAATCCAGACAGGGAATTTCTGGATAAAAATGAATATGTGTTAAAAATTTTGAAAAAATTGCTATGTACTAGAACTGAAAAATATTTTTTCAGCTAGGTCAATAAAAATCCTGTCAAACCTTAGGGAAGACCTATGGGACCACGTATCAACCGAAAACCAGGTCAAAATATCTATCCTGGTTATAAAGATATTGCAATTTTTGTCTGGACGGGGCTCGGTTAGGTGGATTTTAGAAGGTGAGTACAAGCAATAAATATATAAATAATGTTTTATTTTAGTGTGTTCCAGGCGAGCCAGCCGCACGAGTGAGGTGTCCAGAGATGCGTCTCGGCGCGGGCCAGCTAGCTAGGACGTTTCCAGAAACTAACCGGGAACAAAATTTTGCACAGTGGTCAAAAAACCACTTTTTTCAGGAAAAAATCGAGTTTTCAGCGACCGATGAAGGTTTCAGTTCGCGCAAAGCGCCGGGAAACCTGGGTTAGATAGGCGAGAACCCGATTCTGCAAAAAGTTTTGAAATCCAGACAGGGAATTTCTGGATAAAAATGAATATGTGTTAAAAATTTTGAAAAAATTGCTATGTACTAGAACTGAAAAATATTTTTTCAGCTAGGTCAATAAAAATCCTGTCAAACCTTAGGGAAGACCTATGGGACCACGTATCAACCGAAAACCAGGTCAAAATATCTATCCTGGTTATAAAGATATTGCAATTTTTGTCTGGACGGGGCTCGGTTAGGTGGATTTTAGAAGGTGAGTACAAGCAATAAATATATAAATAATGTTTTATTTTAGTGTGTTCCAGGCGAGCCAGCCGCACGAGTGAGGTGTCCAGAGATGCGTCTCGGCGCGGGCCAGCTAGTCCAGAAACTAACCGGGAACAAAATTTTGCACAGTGGTCAAAAAACCACTTTTTTCAGGAAAAAATCGAGTTTTCAGCGACCGATGAAGGTTTCAGTTCGCGCAAAGCGCCGGGAAACCTGGGTTAGATAGGCGAGAACCCGATTCTGCAAAAAGTTTTGAAATCCAGACAGGGAATTTCTGGATAAAAATGAATATGTGTTAAAAATTTTGAAAAAATTGCTATGTACTAGAACTGAAAAATATTTTTTCAGCTAGGTCAATAAAAATCCTGTCAAACCTTAGGGAAGACCTATGGGACCACGTATCAACCGAAAACCAGGTCAAAATATCTATCCTGGTTATAAAGATATTGCAATTTTTGTCTGGACGGGGCTCGGTTAGGTGGATTTTAGAAGGTGAGTACAAGCAATAAATATATAAATAATGTTTTATTTTAGTGTGTTCCAGGCGAGCCAGCCGCACGAGTGAGGTGTCCAGAGA
>CANPUP010000084.1:85000-87500 GCA_947578705.1 Lacanobia wlatinum
ACGAACCCCATAGCCGTATGTTTCGCCGGGTGCGGAGTCTCTGCAAACGCCACCACCCGCTCCACCTCCCTGCCCGCAAGTGACGGCTGGGGCACCCCCTTCTTTGCCTCGTACAGTGCGGCTGCTTCCTGTATTCGGAGGTCAAGTGGGAGTATCCCAGCCAGCACGAGCGCGGAGTTAAGCGAAACGGTGCGGTAGGATTTGCAGAGCTTTTGAGCGAACCCCCGCTGGACTGAATTCAGGAGTTTCTGAACTCCGACCTTCCTTGCTGCGGGCGCCCAGGCGCTGGCTGCGTACATTATAACCGGCTCGACCGCCGCGGTATAGATACTGCGCACAACTTCTGGGTGTAGACCCCAGCTCACTTTGGCTGCTCTGGAGAGCTGTTTGTAAATATTGATGGCCTTTTTACAAACATTAGCAGCGTGGGCGTTAAAAGTGAGCTTATGGTCCACTGTGAGCCCCAGCAACTTAATCTCCTTAGACATGCCAATGTCGACCCCGCCCATGTTCAGGAGTGGGACATCGTGCTTCAGCTTCCTTGTTACGAGCATGGCACAGGTCTTGTGCGGCGCAAACTTCAGCTTGTGCTTGATGCCCCACCTCCGAACATACTCGAGGGCGGCATTGGCCTGTCTTTGGACCTCCAGTGCTGTATCCCCGTCGAAGACGAGCACCACGTCATCGGCAAACGCCTGGCAGTGGTCGCCCCGTTCTTCGAGCCCCTTCAACAGAGGATCCAGCACCAGGTTCCATAGGATCGGACCCCCAATCGAGCCCTGTACACACCCCTTGGTCGTACTTCTTTGGCACTCTGCTCCGGCATACCTGACCCGGACGCTTCTCCCATTTAGGTAGCTGTCAAGCATTCGTCTGATATTCACCGGGCACTTTTCCTCAGCCAGTCTGGTTCTAATGGCCGGCCACCATGCGCTGTCGAAGGCTCCCTCTATATCCAAAGATACAACAGTGATCAGCTTTTTCTGATCCAGCTTTTGGTTGATGTGCTGTATCAGGGTGTAGAGGGAGTCCTCGGTGCTTTTCTGGGGCATGAAACCAAACTGGCGAGTACTCATCCGCGGGATCAAATGCCATTTCAGACGAGCTACCAACATTTTTTCTAGGATTTTGCCCAGGACAGGTAGAAGGCCAATGGGCCTGTACGACTTCGGGGTTGTGTAGGTGTCTTTGCCGGGTTTCCGGAGTATCACCACCGTAGCCACTTTCCAGGCCCCAGGGAAGTGACCCTGCTCAAGGCACTTGTTGGCCAGTGCAAGGAACACCCCTGGATCCTGGAGAATGGCCTGTTCGCAGATGTCGGCTGTGAGACCGTCCGCCCCGGGTGCCTTCTTCGGGTTGAAGCTTCCCACCGCGGATCTCAGCTCCAGAAGCGTAAACGGTGGGTCATGGTATTCATCATGCGCCCACTCGTTTACACGACTGGCCGCTTCTCGGATCCGTCGGTGGTCGTCATCATCCCCGTCTTCCAGGTCCTCGGGGTAGAAGGTCTCAGCCAGCAGCAGAGCCGAATCTTGCGGGTTTAGTGACACTCCGTCCTTCACCAGCGGCAGATCTTCTTGCCTTTTGGAGGTCCGCCCAATTATCCTGTAGATCCCCTCCCAGACTCCTTCCCTATCCTGCTTTTCGCAGAAAGCCTTCCAGCTCTCCGTCTGCGCTTTCTTGGCTTGGGACTCATACCTCTCCTTCGCTTGCAGGTACTCCTCGACGACTTTCTGCCTCCGAACCGATGCAGCGCATCGTATGCGGCGTCTTCTGGTGTTGACCTCTGACTTCAGCTCAGCGAGCTCGGTGGACCACCACGGTACGGTAAGTTTATTGTTATTTTTAATTCTAGGTACAGTTTCTTCGCAAGTCTTTACTATTGAATCTATAAATGTGTTAATTGTGTACTCTAAATCTGAATTATTATTAATTTTATCTACTTCTAAACTATTTAAATTATTGGCTGCATGCAATTGGGCCAATTTCTTACGAAATTGGCTCCAATTCGCTTTCCTGGTGTTGTAAATTCTAGTTGTTCTACTAACATTTGTACCTTTAGACTTTTGAAGATTAATTTTGAAAATGATACCGCTGTGGTCCGAGCTCGTGATGCCTTTGTCAACCTTCCAGTCCTCCACCAGTTCCAGCATTTCAGTTGAGCAAGCTGTTAGGTCAACGAAACGGTTAGGTTAGGTTAGGTTAGGTTAGGTTAGGTTAGGTTAGGTTAGGTTAGGTTAGGTTAGGTTAGGTTAGGTTAGGTTAGGTTAGGTTAGGTTAGGTTAGGTTAGGTTAGGTTAGGTTAGGTTAGGTTAGGTTAGGTTAGGTTAGGTTAGGTTAGGTTAGGTTAGGTTAGGTTAGGTTAGGTTAGGTTAGGTTAGGTTAGGTTAGGTTAGGTTAGGTTAGGTTAGGTTAGGTTAGGTTAGGTTAGGTTAGGTTAGGTTAGGTTAGGTTAGGTTAGGTTAGGTTAGGTTAGGTTAGGTTAGGTTAGGTTAGGTTA
>CANPUP010000084.1:92500-100000 GCA_947578705.1 Lacanobia wlatinum
ATTCAGGAGTTTCTGAACTCCGACCTTCCTTGCTGCGGGCGCCCAGGCGCTGGCTGCGTACATTATAACCGGCTCGACCGCCGCGGTATAGATACTGCGCACAACTTCTGGGTGTAGACCCCAGCTCACTTTGGCTGCTCTGGAGAGCTGTTTGTAAATATTGATGGCCTTTTTACAAACATTAGCAGCGTGGGCGTTAAAAGTGAGCTTATGGTCCACTGTGAGCCCCAGCAACTTAATCTCCTTAGACATGCCAATGTCGACCCCGCCCATGTTCAGGAGTGGGACATCGTGCTTCAGCTTCCTTGTTACGAGCATGGCACAGGTCTTGTGCGGCGCAAACTTCAGCTTGTGCTTGATGCCCCACCTCCGAACATACTCGAGGGCGGCATTGGCCTGTCTTTGGACCTCCAGTGCTGTATCCCCGTCGAAGACGAGCACCACGTCATCGGCAAACGCCTGGCAGTGGTCGCCCCGTTCTTCGAGCCCCTTCAACAGAGGATCCAGCACCAGGTTCCATAGGATCGGACCCCCAATCGAGCCCTGTACACACCCCTTGGTCGTACTTCTTTGGCACTCTGCTCCGGCATACCTGACCCGGACGCTTCTCCCATTTAGGTAGCTGTCAAGCATTCGTCTGATATTCACCGGGCACTTTTCCTCAGCCAGTCTGGTTCTAATGGCCGGCCACCATGCGCTGTCGAAGGCTCCCTCTATATCCAAAGATACAACAGTGATCAGCTTTTTCTGATCCAGCTTTTGGTTGATGTGCTGTATCAGGGTGTAGAGGGAGTCCTCGGTGCTTTTCTGGGGCATGAAACCAAACTGGCGAGTACTCATCCGCGGGATCAAATGCCATTTCAGACGAGCTACCAACATTTTTTCTAGGATTTTGCCCAGGACAGGTAGAAGGCCAATGGGCCTGTACGACTTCGGGGTTGTGTAGGTGTCTTTGCCGGGTTTCCGGAGTATCACCACCGTAGCCACTTTCCAGGCCCCAGGGAAGTGACCCTGCTCAAGGCACTTGTTGGCCAGTGCAAGGAACACCCCTGGATCCTGGAGAATGGCCTGTTCGCAGATGTCGGCTGTGAGACCGTCCGCCCCGGGTGCCTTCTTCGGGTTGAAGCTTCCCACCGCGGATCTCAGCTCCAGAAGCGTAAACGGTGGGTCATGGTATTCATCATGCGCCCACTCGTTTACACGACTGGCCGCTTCTCGGATCCGTCGGTGGTCGTCATCATCCCCGTCTTCCAGGTCCTCGGGGTAGAAGGTCTCAGCCAGCAGCAGAGCCGAATCTTGCGGGTTTAGTGACACTCCGTCCTTCACCAGCGGCAGATCTTCTTGCCTTTTGGAGGTCCGCCCAATTATCCTGTAGATCCCCTCCCAGACTCCTTCCCTATCCTGCTTTTCGCAGAAAGCCTTCCAGCTCTCCGTCTGCGCTTTCTTGGCTTGGGACTCATACCTCTCCTTCGCTTGCAGGTACTCCTCGACGACTTTCTGCCTCCGAACCGATGCAGCGCATCGTATGCGGCGTCTTCTGGTGTTGACCTCTGACTTCAGCTCAGCGAGCTCGGTGGACCACCACGGTACGGTAAGTTTATTGTTATTTTTAATTCTAGGTACAGTTTCTTCGCAAGTCTTTACTATTGAATCTATAAATGTGTTAATTGTGTACTCTAAATCTGAATTATTATTAATTTTATCTACTTCTAAACTATTTAAATTATTGGCTGCATGCAATTGGGCCAATTTCTTACGAAATTGGCTCCAATTCGCTTTCCTGGTGTTGTAAATTCTAGTTGTTCTACTAACATTTGTACCTTTAGACTTTTGAAGATTAATTTTGAAAATGATACCGCTGTGGTCCGAGCTCGTGATGCCTTTGTCAACCTTCCAGTCCTCCACCAGTTCCAGCATTTCAGTTGAGCAAGCTGTTAGGTCAACGAAACGGTTAGGTTAGGTTAGGTTAGGTTAGGTTAGGTTAGGTTAGGTTAGGTTAGGTTAGGTTAGGTTAGGTTAGGTTAGGTTAGGTTAGGTTAGGTTAGGTTAGGTTAGGTTAGGTTAGGTTAGGTTAGGTTAGGTTAGGTTAGGTTAGGTTAGGTTAGGTTAGGTTAGGTTAGGTTAGGTTAGGTTAGGTTAGGTTAGGTTAGGTTAGGTTAGGTTAGGTTAGGTTAGGTTAGGTTAGGTTAGGTTAGGTTAGGTTAGGTTAGGTTAGGTTAGGTTAGGTTAGGTTAGGTTAGGTTAGGTTAGGTTAGGTTAGGTTAGGTTAGGTTAGGTTAGGTTAGGTTAGGTTAGGTTAGGTTAGGTTAGGTTAGGTTAGGTTAGGTTAGGTTAGGTTAGGTTAGGTTAGGTTAGGTTAGGTTAGGTTAGGTTAGGTTAGGTTAGGTTAGGTTAGGTTAGGTTAGGTTAGGTTAGGTTAGGTTAGGTTAGGTTAGGTTAGGTTAGGTTAGGTTAGGTTAGGTTAGGTTAGGTTAGGTTAGGTTAGGTTAGGTTAGGTTAGGTTAGGTTAGGTTAGGTTAGGTTAGGTTAGGTTAGGTTAGGTTAGGTTAGGTTAGGTTAGGTTAGGTTAGGTTAGGTTAGGTTAGGTTAGGTTAGGTTAGGTTAGGTTAGGTTAGGTTAGGTTAGGTTAGGTTAGGTTAGGTTAGGTTAGGTTAGGTTAGGTTAGGTTAGGTTAGGTTAGGTTAGGTTAGGTTAGGTTAGGTTAGGTTAGGTTAGGTTAGGTTAGGTTAGGTTAGGTTAGGTTAGGTTAGGTTAGGTTAGGTTAGGTTAGGTTAGGTTAGGTTAGGTTAGGTTAGGTTAGGTTAGGTTAGGTTAGGTTAGGTTAGGTTAGGTTAGGTTAGGTTAGGTTAGGTTAGGTTAGGTTAGGTTAGGTTAGGTTAGGTTAGGTTAGGTTAGGTTTTTTTTTTTTTTTTTTTTTTTTTTTTTTTTTTTTGTTTTGGCAGGAGGGGAAATCCTCATGGACGCCCAAACCGCCTCATACGAAATGAGACGGTTGGGGCAGTGCCGGACTCTTACCGGCTAAAACCTACTCCTGCCACGCTTGTTGTCCCCTGACTTGATCAGAGTCTGTATGTGCGATTTAAACTTTGAGTCTATTCGATTTTTAACTAAAACTAGGCTTATGTGTATTTTATTCTGCATGATGCTATGCTGTCTATGCTGTACTAAAACTAAAGCTATGGCTAGGTTCAAGGACTTGGTACCAAGTGTAATTTTGTTTGAATGCCAGTTTTTTTTTTTTTTTTTTTTTTTTTTTTTTTTTTTTTTTTTTTTTTTCTCCATTTTCTTTAGGTACTTATGCTATATATTTACTATATATCTAAGTATCCTACTTAATTAGTCTTATTTCTATGTATTGCTACTTTTCCTATTTCTAAACAATATTCCAAAAATGCTTTTCTATTTCGGCCCATCATTAAGCTTGGTATATTTTCAGCTACAAGCTCCTCATCCAGCTGGTGCTCTGCTCTGTACCGCGCCTTCGCGGTTATGGGGCAGTCTAGTAGGAGGTGGGCGACTGTTTCCTCTACTCCTGGCTCACAGGCGCACGATGAATTCTCTTTACACCTGAAGCGTTTCAGGTATGCAGAGAATCCACCGTGCCCCGTGAGAATTTGGGTGATCACGCTTGTAAGCTCCATTTTACGAACGACTCTGTACGCCGCAACCGCATCCGGAAAGAAAAGTTTTGTGCCGGAGGCCGTTGCCCCCGACTTATATCTCCCGTTCCATTCGTCAAGCGACCCCATACGGATCTGCCGCTTGACGAATGAAACGGGGCACAGATCGTAGTCCGGCCTCTTCTTCGACCCCAGGGCAGCCTCCTTCGCGAGTTGGTCAGCTCGCTCGTTACCCTCCAATCCTGCGTGGGCTTTGATCCAGAACAAGGAGACACTCTTGTTCTGGAGCTTGCAGCGTCGGATGGTGTCTCTAGTATCCACGGCTAGAGGATGGGGGGCACTGACGTTTGTAACTGTCTGGAGGGCTGCCATAGAGTCGCTGAAGATGCCGAACGTGCTTTCCTTGCGTTTGAGAGCCTCGCCAGCCGCTCTTTGCAGGGCCAACAGCTCCGCCTGATAGACGGTGCAGTACGACGGCAAAGTAAGTTTGAGGGCCTTGGTTTCGGTGTTACCATTCCACAAGGATAGCGCCGCTCCGACCCTGCCCTCAATCTTACTGCCGTCGGTGAAGATGCGCACAGCAAAGTCACTGTGGTTGTTATATTGTTCCTCGTCTATCAGGCTACCGAACTGCAATGTGGTTTGTTCCGCGGGATGCGGGGCCTCTAGGGCTGGAGCCATCCGCTCAACCTCCCTGTCTCCTAGTGCGGGCTGGGGCACACCCCTCCTGGCTTCGTAAAGCGAAGCAACTTCCCTTATCCGAAGGTCAAGAGGGAGTATCCCAGCCAACACCAGTGCCGAGTTTAGGGAGACTGTGCGGTAGGCCTTACACAGCTTCTGAGCAAATCCTCTTTGAACCACATTCAGCTGCTTAATGATCCCTAGTTTATTGGCGGCTGGTGCCCATGCGCTCGCGGCGTACAGAATCGTAGGTTCCACTGCTGCGTTATAGATGGTCCTAACTACTTCCGGGTGTAGACCCCAGCTAACCCGGGCCGCTCTAGCCAGCTGCTTATACATAGCTATCGCCTTCTTACAGACGATAGCTATGTGTTTATTGAAGGTCAGTTTGGCGTCAATGGTCAGGCCCAATACCTTGACTTCTTGGGACATTCCAATGTCGATCCCGCCCATGCTCAAGCGTGGCGTATCATATTTCAGCCTCCGCGTTAGAACCATCGCGCAAGTTTTGTGCGGCGCGAATCTCAGCTTATTTTTGATACCCCACGCTCGAACATGTTCGAGAGCGGCATTGGCACGCCCCTCGATTTCCACTGCCGTCTCACCGTCAAAAACCATGACGACGTCGTCGGCGAACGCCTGGCAGTAGAAACCGCCACTTTCTAGCTGCTTCAAAAGCGGGTCCAGCAGCAGGTTCCAAAACATTGGACCCCCAATCGACCCCTGGACGCAACCCTTGCTTGTGGATCTTTCGCTCTCCTCCCCCGCGTATCTAACCGTGACCTTCCTGTCACTGAGATAACTGCTGATTACTCGTCTCAGATTTACCGGACACTTTTCCTCAGCCAATCGTACCTTGATGGCAGGCCACCACGCATTGTCAAAAGCTCCCTCTATATCTAGTGACACGAGTGTGACGATTTTCTTAAGTGTCAGTTTTTCGCGTATATACTGCACGAGAGTATAGAGGGAGTCTTCTGTGCTCTTCTGTGGCATAAATCCGTATTGGCGAGTACTGATCCTGGGGAGCAAGTAAAATCTGAGACGAGCAACCAGCATCTTCTCGTACACCTTTCCTAATACAGGCAAGAGCCCAATCGGCCTGTAAGACTTTGGTACGGTGTACGAGTCTTTGCCCGGCTTCCTCAGCACAACCACCGTTGCCTCTTTCCAGGTCTTCGGGAAGTGGTGGTATGCCAGGCATTTATTCAGCAGTGCCAGGAAGAACGCAGGGTCACAGTTAACGGCCTGAGAGCAAATGTCCGCTGTGAAGCCGTCGGCACCCGGGGCCTTTTTTGGGTTGAACGACGCCATGGACCGGTCAAGCTCGCTCTGGGTAAACGGTGGGTCATGCCGTTCATCATGACTCCACTCGTTTACCAATGCTGCCAGTTTTCTTGTCTTGCGGTGGTCCATGTCGTCGTCCTCCTCACGGTCCTCGGGGTAGAACGTCTCGGCCAAAAGCCTCACCGAGCCCTTCGCGTCCAGGGCCACTCCCTCCATCTGCAGTGGCAAGTCCTCCTCTCTCTTTGTCACTCTACCCATGACCCTGTGAATCCCTTCCCAGACCCCCTCTCTAGTCTGTTTGCCACAAAACTCCTTCCAGCTTTCCTCCTGTGCTGTCCTTACGGCTGTCTGATATTTCTCTTTCTCTTCCAGGTACAGGCTGACGACCATCGCTCTCCGGACCGGCGCTGCGCACCTGATTCGGCGTTTCCTGGTGGCGACCATCCTCTTCATCTCAGCGAGTTCCTTGGACCACCACGGCATTGTAAGTAATTCTTTGGACTTTGTTAGAGGTATTGAGTATGTGCATGATTCTACTATGGCTTGTGTAAATTTGTTTATTGTGTGTTCTAGTTTATCTATATTATTAATATCCAGCATAATTTGAGACAGTTTCTCATGAAACTGCCTCCAATTAGCCTTCTTTGTGTTGAATTTTCTAGTCGTGCGGTCTATGCTTATTCCTCGTGACTTCTCTAACCTAATGTCGAAACCAATGCCGTTGTGGTCGGAACTCGTGAGACCCTCCTCTATACGCCAGTCGCCTACCAGGTCCAGCATGTCATCCGAGCACGCCGTGACGTCCACGTGGCTGCTGTACCTGACTCCACCTCTCACCGTATCGAAGGTCGGGGTGTCTCCAATGTTGAGGACGTGCAACCCCCACTCCCCCAAAGCCCCACACATTAGTTCCCCTCTCGCGTCTTCGCTGCTGCTACCCCACCAAGTGCTTTTCGCGTTAGCGTCTCCTCCAATAACCAACCTGCTACCGCCAATCTCTCGCACTATGCGCTGCATATGCTCCAGGTATGGCTCCACGGGCTTGTCGGGCTCGAAGTAGTAGGACACCAGCGTGATCCTCCAGGCTCTGGTTCGGACTCCTACCACAACGATGTTGTCAGTGGTAAGTTGCGGGTACTGTATGACGTCTAAACTGTGGTCAATGACAGCGATTGCCGCCTTTACAGTCCCTTCTCCTACCCCAGAGCTCTGGAAGACCCTTACGCCCTGGTAGCCCTTCATCCTTCTTACCCGACCCACGTAGGGCTCCTGGAGCAATGCCACGGCCACCTTGCGGGATTGTGCTTCCAACAGGAGCTCGTTGGTGGCGAGTTGGCTGCGTTGCAGGTTGGCCTGGAACATTTGATACTTGGGGGTAGCTGCGGGAACAACCTTAGCAGTAAGCAATGGAAGCTCGTGCCAGTGAGTCCCACTTGCGGCGAACGGGGCATTCAGTGCTAAACGCACAGTGCTCAGCGTTGCTGATTTTGGCTCTGGTGCAGTTTATACACTTCGCCGCCTCTCCAAGCTGTCTGTCCGGGCAGTCCGACCTAAGGTGCGGACCGCCGCAGTGGCTGCACAGGTCGGCTGGATCTTTGCAGAATCTTTTGCCGTGTCCATATGCGAGGCAGCGTGTGCACTGCACCAGAGGCGTCTGATCTTCAACGCGCACAATCTGGAGGTCTATACGGAGCTTCCCTTCCTCAGTGGCTCTCCTCCAGATCATAGGAGAAACGCTGAGCACTATGTGGTTCAAATGGGGGTTGCGTGTCCCCCTTCGGAACTTTACCGCCACTCTCGACTCCTCGCCGCCGAGGCCGTGAAAAAGCTCCCGGTTCTGATTTCTGAGGGCTTTCAGGACTTCCTCGTCACTGTGTACGAGTAAGACATCCCTCAGAATCAGAAGCGGGTC
>CANPUP010000084.1:105000-125509 GCA_947578705.1 Lacanobia wlatinum
AAACGATTGCGCACCAAGCTTCAGTATTTCCCTTGTTGCGACGCATATCGCCAGAAGCTCGGCCTGGTAAACGGTGGAATAGTCCGGGAGAGTAAGCTTGAGGGCTTTGGTTTCGGCGTCACCCCTCCATACGGATAGTGCCGCTCCAACCTTGCCCCCAATCTTACTCCCGTCGGTGTAGATGCGAACATCATGTTCGATCTGTGCATCCAGATGCTCTTGGTTTACCAGGCTTATGACTTCTAGCTCAGCGCGCTCCGCAGGGTGTGGGGCCTCCATCGCCGAGGCAAATTGCTCGACCCTCCTACCACAAAGTGCTGGCTGGGGCACCCCCCTCTTGGCCTCGTATAACGATGCCGCTTCGCGGACGCGAAGGTCGAGAGGCAGTATCCCAGCCAGCACTAGCGCAGCGTTTAAGGAGACAGTTCGGTACGCCTTGCAAAGCTTTTGCGCAATGCCGCGCTGAACCGCTCCCAGCTGCTTCATGACGCCCAGCTTCCCGACGGCCGGGGCCCACACGCTGGCGGCGTACAGAACAACTGGTTCCACGGTGGCCACATATATCAACCGAATAACGTCCGGGTGAAGCCCCCAGCTGGTCTTTGCGGCCCGAGTCAACTGTTTATGGATACCTATTGCCTTTCTGCAGACATTTGCGACGTGTGCGTTGAATGTAAGGTTTTTGTCGATGGTGACACCCAGGAGTTTGATTTCGTTCGACGTGGCAATGTCGATCCCGCCCATGCTCAAGCGTGGGGTGTCGTGCTTTAATTTGCGTGTAATGACCATCGCGTTGGTCTTTTGTGGGGCAAATTTAAGCTTGTTCTGTGCACCCCACTCCTGAACATGCCCGAGAGCGGCATTGGCACGTCCCTCGATCTCCATTGCTGTGTCTCCATCGAATACCAGCACAACGTCGTCTGCGAATGCCTGGCAATAGTCCTCTCGGGCCTCCAGACTCTTTAAGAGCGGGTCCAGCAGCAGGTTCCACAAAATTGGTCCCCCAATGGAACCCTGGACACAGCCCTTGCTGGTAGATCTACAGAACTCCTCGCCGGCGTACCTGACCCTTACCCTTCGGTTTTCGAGGTAGCTGTCGATGACCCTCCTCAGGCTGATCGGACACTTTTCCTCAGCCAGACGGACCCTTATGGCTGGCCACCAGGCACTGTCGAAGGCTCCCTCTATGTCCAATGATACAAGGACTACAATTTTCTTTTGTTCTAGCTTTCCGCGTATGTGTTTCATTAGTGCATAGAGGGAGTCCTCGGTGCTCTTCTGGGGCATGAATCCGTACTGGCGAGTACTCATCCTTGGGATCAGATGATACTTGAGGCGGGCCACCAACATCTTCTCGTAAATTTTCCCGAGTATGGGTAAGAGGCCGATGGGTCTGTACGCCTTTGGGGAGCTGTAGTCGGCTTTCCCGGGCTTCTTGAGGATGACGACGATAGCCTCTTTCCAGATTTCAGGGAAGAGGTGAGTTCTAAGGCAGCCATTGAGTAGGGCCAGGGCCACCTCAGGGGCACCCCTGATGGCCTGGCAACAGATGTCAGCGGTGAGACCGTCAACTCCTGGCGCTTTCTTAGCGCTAAATGACTCACACGCTGCCATCAGCTCGGCCATCGTGAATGGTGGGTCGCATGAGTCATCATGCCCCCCAGCATTCACGACGTCGGCCCTTTCTCTCACGAGGCGATGGCAGGTGTTGTCCGCGCTAGAGTGGTCTTCGGGGTAGAAGGTTTTCGCCAAGAGTTCTACCGAACCCTTGGCGTCCAGCATCCTCCCGTCCTCCACCAGCGGCTGATCCTCACCTCTTCCCTTAGTCCTCCCTATCACCCGGTAGATACCTTCCCAAAGCCCTTCCTTGTCCTGTCTCGCGCAGAAGTTTTTCCAGCTCTCGACTTGGGCCTTGGCTGCTTCCGTCTCATACTCAACTTTGTGTTTCAGGTACTCTTCAACGACCTTCGATCTTCGGGATGGGCAAGCATTCCTGACTCTGCGCTTTCTGGTGGCGACTGCTTTCTTCATCGCCTCGAGTTTATCGGACCACCACGGCAAAGTAAGAACTTCGCGTGTTTTCTTTAAAGGCATTGTTGATGTGCATGCGTCTTTAACTATCTGGGTATATTTGTTGGTGGTTGCATTAATTTGATCAGCTGTATTAAGATTCTCTATGTCCGTCACCGTAATTTTATTTTCGTGCATTAATTGTCCGAGTTTCTCACGAAACTCGGGCCAATTAGCTTTTTTAGTATTATATACCCTAGTAGTTCGCTGGATTTGAATGCCTTTAGACCGTGTGAGTTTGATGTTAAATACGATGCCGTTGTGGTCCGAGCTCGTTAGGCCTTCGTCTACCCTCCAGTCGTCCACCAGGTCCAGGATATCCGTCGAACAGGCCGTGATGTCGACGTGGCTGCAATACCTGATCCCTCCTCTGGTCGTGTCGAAGGTCGGAATTTCCCCTCTGTTGAGTATGTTCAGGTCCAGCTCGCCCAGAGCTCCGGAAACTTCCTCACCTCTGCGGTCTATGGACAGGCTTCCCCACCAGGTACTTTTGGCGTTTGCGTCCCCTCCAAGAACCAACATTCTGGAACCAACCGCTTGGTTTACGCGTTTGAGGTGCTCCAGATACGGCGCCACTGGCTGGTCCGGCTCAAAGTAAAAGGAGACCAGCGTGATCTTCCAGGCACTGGTTCGGATCCCCACCACGGTGATGTTGTTCGTGGTGAGTTTAGGGTACTGCTCGACGACGAGGTCTTGGTCGAAGACCGCTATTGCAGCCTTAACAGTCCCGTCCCCGATGTCAGTGCTCTGGAAGATCCGCACGCCCCTCTGACTCCTCATTGCCTTAGCACCGCCTATGTATGGCTCCTGGAGGAGAGCAACGGCAATCCCGCGCTTCGCCGCTTCAATAAGAAGCTCGTTTGTCGCGAGTCTTTTCCGCTGGAGGTTGGCCTGTACCAGTCTGTAGGGCTTTGGGATGCCTTGGGTGCCCTTAGCAATATGCTACCGTGGCTCTGGCTATCTCGTCCCATTTTCGACGCATCGGGCATTCAGAGCTAAAAGCGTTGTGGCCAGCGTCCCCTAGCCTGGCTCTTGTGCAGTTCCTACATTGAGGCGGCTCATTTGCGATGAAGTCAGCGCATTCCGACCTCAGGTGTGGGCCGCTGCAGTGGCTGCACAAGTCAGCCGGCTCCTGACAGAATCGTCTACCATGCCCGTAGCCCAAGCAGCGCGTGCATTGCACCAACGGAGTTTGGTCTTCGACCCTCACGCGCTGAAGGTCAACGTGCAGGTATCCAGCCTCTGTTGCCCTTCTCCAAATTATGGGCGAGACACTGACCACTACGTGGTTCGTGTGTGCGTTCCGGGTCCGTCTCCGGAACTTGACCACCGCTCTGTCCTCCTCTTTGTCGAGGTTGTGGAAGACTTCCCTGTTCTGATTCCTCATAGCCCTCAAGATGTCTTCGTCTGAGTTGACGGAGAGGACGCTCCTGAGGATCAGCATGGGATCCTTGTTTCTCACCTCCTCGACATTGAGGTCCCGTCTGTCCCTTGCCAACTTGTCCTTGATCTTATCCCTCTCCCCGGTTGTCTGGAAGCCCATTATCACCTTCTTGTCTTTTGCTTTCCTGACTTTCTCTACCCTGACCCAGCCCTCTTTAGCGTCAACAGCTTCTCTTATTTTGCCAAGTACTTCGTCACCTGAATCCGCTTCGTCCTTTGAGGTGATAACAATGGAGTGTAGCGTACTCCGCACTGGGTTAGTCCTTCCGCTATGGTTTGCTACCACACTCGCATACGTCGCGGCATTGGCATTGGAGTTCTCCATCTTTTCCTTGTGCTGCTCTATCGCTGTTTTTAGTTCCTCCATCTTTTTGGTGTTCATTTCCAGCAACGCTGAGTGGCTTCTTATTTGGGTCTCTAAGCTTGACTCGGTTGGGCTCGAAAAAGTGGCGTCAGTGACGAGAGCTTCTGTTTGCGTGCTCCCTTTACCCGCTCCTGGGACCCTAGCCTTGCCAAGCCTTTCGGCCTCCTTCACCAGCTGGAACAACCGATCCAGTGCCTCCGTGATACCGTTTTTGATTTCGGTTTTGGTGTTCCGAGACGAGCTGAGCAGCAATTTTGCCTTGTTAAGGCAGGCTCTAGCCTCTGCCGACCGATCCGCGTACTGGACTTTCGGTGGCGATTGCGTCTCTACTGCTTTAGATCGCAGTTGGAGGGCTTTGTTCTCCAGCGCTTGTGTAGGCTTCTGCACCTCTTTTGAGGGGCCAGCCTGCGCCGTCTTGGTCGTCACTGGAGGTGTAAGGTTCGCGCTGGCAGGCTTAGCGGCTTCCCACTCGCCGACGCTGCGTCTGACGTTTGGTGGTGACGAGGTCGGCTTTGACGGTGATTTCTCACAGTCGGCCGCCTTCTTCACCGGGGTCCTAATTCCAATCATGTTGGAGGTATGCGTCAAGAAGTGTAAAAGTCAAATAAACGAAAATAAAAATAAAATAGACAAAAAATATAAAAAGTGTAAAATGTATAATAAAATAATAGTAGTTGTGCACCTAGGTCGTATAAACCTAGAGCAGTCAGCCTTCACGTTCGTAAGAACGGGTCAAGCCTCGAAAACAAGAAAAAATTTGGTTCCGGGGGTCAAAAAACGTTGATATAGAGCGATTTTAATTTTAGCTCTATGTAGAGTCAATTAAGCACCGTCAGTAGACGGCCCTCCCCGAGCCCTTTCTAACGATACCAAACTCGGTGCAGTTACACCGAGGGGTCCCGGAGATATCTCAACTTGAAATTGTCGGTTTTTTTCAAAATGGCGGCCAAAAAAGTGGTGATTTGCGATATCTCCGCGACCACTGGCTCGAAAAACCCCGTGTTTGGGCTTTTCGTAATTGGCTCGACGAGACCCGTCCACTGAAAATGTTTTCAGGCTGAAAATTTTTGACACCCTGAAACCGCCTGAAAAGTTTTCAGTCCGATAGTCAACGGTCCGCTGATATACGCAGCGAAAATCCCAGGTTTCTGCGACTCTCCGTTCGGGAGCTATGTGAGGTCAAAAATTGCCCAAGATGGCCGCGCGCCTGTCAAAGTCTGACTTTGACAGCGGATAGCTCACGCCAGGCAAGTCGCAGACCCCTCGAGTTTGGGCTCTCCAGTCTTGGCCCGAGCCCCTCTGTCCGCTGAAACCACTTTCAGGATCCTGAAAATTTTTGAAGGATCCTGAAAATTTTTGACTCCAAACCGCCTGAAAATGTGAGGTAGTCAAGGCAATAAGCCCCTGAGTACTACGCTCAAAACCGCAGCTTCCAAATGCCACCGGTTTAGGAGTTATGACGGTTTGAAGTTGATCGAAGTGGCTGCCGAACTGTCATCGAACAAATTAAAAGGCCCGTATCCTCGGAACCGTTCGTCGCAGAAGGTTGGGGTTTTGAATGCCCAGCTCGGCGCCACCCCAGGTATCTCCTGAAAATGGTTTCAGCGACAAAAATTTCGTTCGCCTGAAAACTCCTGAAAGTGCACCACACCTAAAGTTAACACTGTGCTGCAGGCAACAGCGAAAACCCGAGAGTTCTCAGGCCACTGGTTCCCGAGATATCACCTATTTAAACTTTTAAAATAAAAACCCTAATTTGGGGATTTGGTCGAAACTCTCAATTTTAAGGATATACCGCCCGAGTTTGGGCTTATACAAGTCCCAATATGTCTATTAAATACAGCCGCAGTGTCAAAATTCAATTTTTTCTATTAATTAATTAATAAAACGCAAAAAACAGTTAAAATTCGGTATCTCCCGTTCGGGTAGTCAAAAAATTTTGAAAAAATAGTCAATAAAACGGTAAAATAAAGCGCTACAAGATAAAATAAACAAAATTATAAAAAACCAAAAAACACATAGAAAAAATTTTGAAAGAGTGGTTTTTTGACAAAATTTCCAATAACTCTTAAACTAGTTGTCCTAAAAATCTAAAATACAAAATATGGGTTCTTCTATGAAGCGCGCAACAGACTGCAGTTGAATTTTTCAGATATCTTGATCAGGGCCGAAGATACAGAAGTCGAATTTTTGAATTTTCTAACTTCCCCCAAAAATCGGGTATTGTAGCTAAAATTAAAATAGTGGTAAATACCGACTTTACTGTCCCAGCAGATGATGGCTGCAAAGTTTCAGGCGCCTGGCTCCACGATTTCGGCGTTTTCAGGACCACGTGGTTTTTGTTTTCCGCCGATATCTCCTGAATTTCTGCGGTTTTTAGTTTTCTCTGGAGTCAGGATGATGTGCGGAGTCGGCCCCCTTCCCCACTTTCAATAAAAAAGTGGGGTCGCCGCTTTGGTTTCGGCAGCGTTTCGGTTTGAAGTTTTTTCTTCTGTACTTAACCTCGAAACTATGAGGTTTTTCAGTTCTAGTCACTGAAGCACTGCAATCCGGGTTAAAATCTCACTTGGGCGTATAGGTAGCACTAAGCCCCACACATAGACACTATTTTCGTCAAAATCGGTTAACTTTATACCACTTTTTATAATTTTTATCTGCGGAGCTGCTCGGAAAACGATCCGGTCGCCACGAGAGCCGGGGGGGTACTGGTTAGGTTAGGTTAGGTTAGGTTAGGTTAGGTTAGGTTAGGTTAGGTTAGGTTAGGTTAGGTTAGGTTAGGTTAGGTTAGGTTAGGTTAGGTTAGGTTAGGTTAGGTTAGGTTAGGTTAGGTTAGGTTAGGTTAGGTTAGGTTAGGTTAGGTTAGGTTAGGTTAGGTTAGGTTAGGTTAGGTTAGGTTAGGTTAGGTTAGGTTAGGTTAGGTTAGGTTAGGTTAGGTTAGGTTAGGTTAGGTTAGGTTAGGTTAGGTTAGGTTAGGTTAGGTTAGGTTAGGTTAGGTTAGGTTAGGTTAGGTTAGGTTAGGTTAGGTTAGGTTAGGTTAGGTTAGGTTAGGTTAGGTTAGGTTAGGTTAGGTTAGGTTAGGTTAGGTTAGGTTAGGTTAGGTTAGGTTAGGTTAGGTTAGGTTAGGTTAGGTTAGGTTAGGTTAGGTTAGGTTAGGTTAGGTTAGGTTAGGTTAGGTTAGGTTAGGTTAGGTTAGGTTAGGTTAGGTTAGGTTAGGTTAGGTTAGGTTAGGTTAGGTTAGGTTAGGTTAGGTTAGGTTAGGTTAGGTTAGGTTAGGTTAGGTTAGGTTAGGTTAGGTTAGGTTAGGTTAGGTTAGGTTAGGTTAGGTTAGGTTAGGTTAGGTTAGGTTAGGTTAGGTTAGGTTAGGTTAGGTTAGGTTAGGTTAGGTTAGGTTAGGTTAGGTTAGGTTAGGTTAGGTTAGGTTAGGTTAGGTTAGGTTAGGTTAGGTTAGGTTAGGTTAGGTTAGGTTAGGTTAGGTTAGGTTAGGTTAGGTTAGGTTAGGTTAGGTTAGGTTAGGTTAGGTTAGGTTAGGTTAGGTTAGGTTAGGTTAGGTTAGGTTAGGTTAGGTTAGGTTAGGTTAGGTTAGGTTAGGTTAGGTTAGGTTAGGTTAGGTTAGGTTAGGTTAGGTTAGGTTAGGTTAGGTTAGGTTAGGTTAGGTTAGGTTAGGTTAGGTTAGGTTAGGTTAGGTTAGGTTAGGTTAGGTTAGGTTAGGTTAGGTTAGGTTAGGTTAGGTTAGGTTAGGTTAGGTTAGGTTAGGTTAGGTTAGGTTAGGTTAGGTTAGGTTAGGTTAGGTTAGGTTAGGTTAGGTTAGGTTAGGTTAGGTTAGGTTAGGTTAGGTTAGGTTAGGTTAGGTTAGGTTAGGTTAGGTTAGGTTAGGTTAGGTTAGGTTAGGTTAGGTTAGGTTAGGTTAGGTTAGGTTAGGTTAGGTTAGGTTAGGTTAGGTTAGGTTAGGTTAGGTTAGGTTAGGTTAGGTTAGGTTAGGTTAGGTTAGGTTAGGTTAGGTTAGGTTAGGTTAGGTTAGGTTAGGTTAGGTTAGGTTAGGTTAGGTTAGGTTAGGTTAGGTTAGGTTAGGTTAGGTTAGGTTAGGTTAGGTTAGGTTAGGTTAGGTTAGGTTAGGTTAGGTTAGGTTAGGTTAGGTTAGGTTAGGTTAGGTTAGGTTAGGTTAGGTTAGGTTAGGTTAGGTTAGGTTAGGTTAGGTTAGGTTAGGTTAGGTTAGGTTAGGTTAGGTTAGGTTAGGTTAGGTTAGGTTAGGTTAGGTTAGGTTAGGTTAGGTTAGGTTAGGTTAGGTTAGGTTAGGTTAGGTTAGGTTAGGTTAGGTTAGGTTAGGTTAGGTTAGGTTAGGTTAGGTTAGGTTAGGTTAGGTTAGGTTAGGTTAGGTTAGGTTAGGTTAGGTTAGGTTAGGTTAGGTTAGGTTAGGTTAGGTTAGGTTAGGTTAGGTTAGGTTAGGTTAGGTTAGGTTAGGTTAGGTTAGGTTAGGTTAGGTTAGGTTAGGTTAGGTTAGGTTAGGTTAGGTTAGGTTAGGTTAGGTTAGGTTAGGTTAGGTTAGGTTAGGTTAGGTTAGGTTAGGTTAGGTTAGGTTAGGTTAGGTTAGGTTAGGTTAGGTTAGGTTAGGTTAGGTTAGGTTAGGTTAGGTTAGGTTAGGTTAGGTTAGGTTAGGTTAGGTTAGGTTAGGTTAGGTTAGGTTAGGTTAGGTTAGGTTAGGTTAGGTTAGGTTAGGTTAGGTTAGGTTAGGTTAGGTTAGGTTAGGTTAGGTTAGGTTAGGTTAGGTTAGGTTAGGTTAGGTTAGGTTAGGTTAGGTTAGGTTAGGTTAGGTTAGGTTAGGTTAGGTTAGGTTAGGTTAGGTTAGGTTAGGTTAGGTTAGGTTAGGTTAGGTTAGGTTAGGTTAGGTTAGGTTAGGTTAGGTTAGGTTAGGTTAGGTTAGGTTAGGTTAGGTTAGGTTAGGTTAGGTTAGGTTAGGTTAGGTTAGGTTAGGTTAGGTTAGGTTAGGTTAGGTTAGGTTAGGTTAGGTTAGGTTAGGTTAGGTTAGGTTAGGTTAGGTTAGGTTAGGTTAGGTTAGGTTAGGTTAGGTTAGGTTAGGTTAGGTTAGGTTAGGTTAGGTTAGGTTAGGTTAGGTTAGGTTAGGTTAGGTTAGGTTAGGTTAGGTTAGGTTAGGTTAGGTTAGGTTAGGTTAGGTTAGGTTAGGTTAGGTTAGGTTAGGTTAGGTTAGGTTAGGTTAGGTTAGGTTAGGTTAGGTTAGGTTAGGTTAGGTTAGGTTAGGTTAGGTTAGGTTAGGTTAGGTTAGGTTAGGTTAGGTTAGGTTAGGTTAGGTTAGGTTAGGTTAGGTTAGGTTAGGTTAGGTTAGGTTAGGTTAGGTTAGGTTAGGTTAGGTTAGGTTAGGTTAGGTTAGGTTAGGTTAGGTTAGGTTAGGTTAGGTTAGGTTAGGTTAGGTTAGGTTAGGTTAGGTTAGGTTAGGTTAGGTTAGGTTAGGTTAGGTTAGGTTAGGTTAGGTTAGGTTAGGTTAGGTTAGGTTAGGTTAGGTTAGGTTAGGTTAGGTTAGGTTAGGTTAGGTTAGGTTAGGTTAGGTTAGGTTAGGTTAGGTTAGGTTAGGTTAGGTTAGGTTAGGTTAGGTTAGGTTAGGTTAGGTTAGGTTAGGTTAGGTTAGGTTAGGTTAGGTTAGGTTAGGTTAGGTTAGGTTAGGTTAGGTTAGGTTAGGTTAGGTTAGGTTAGGTTAGGTTAGGTTAGGTTAGGTTAGGTTAGGTTAGGTTAGGTTAGGTTAGGTTAGGTTAGGTTAGGTTAGGTTAGGTTAGGTTAGGTTAGGTTAGGTTAGGTTAGGTTAGGTTAGGTTAGGTTAGGTTAGGTTAGGTTAGGTTAGGTTAGGTTAGGTTAGGTTAGGTTAGGTTAGGTTAGGTTAGGTTAGGTTAGGTTAGGTTAGGTTAGGTTAGGTTAGGTTAGGTTAGGTTAGGTTAGGTTAGGTTAGGTTAGGTTAGGTTAGGTTAGGTTAGGTTAGGTTAGGTTAGGTTAGGTTAGGTTAGGTTAGGTTAGGTTAGGTTAGGTTAGGTTAGGTTAGGTTAGGTTAGGTTAGGTTAGGTTAGGTTAGGTTAGGTTAGGTTAGGTTAGGTTAGGTTAGGTTAGGTTAGGTTAGGTTAGGTTAGGTTAGGTTAGGTTAGGTTAGGTTAGGTTAGGTTAGGTTAGGTTAGGTTAGGTTAGGTTAGGTTAGGTTAGGTTAGGTTAGGTTAGGTTAGGTTAGGTTAGGTTAGGTTAGGTTAGGTTAGGTTAGGTTAGGTTAGGTTAGGTTAGGTTAGGTTAGGTTAGGTTAGGTTAGGTTAGGTTAGGTTAGGTTAGGTTAGGTTAGGTTAGGTTAGGTTAGGTTAGGTTAGGTTAGGTTAGGTTAGGTTAGGTTAGGTTAGGTTAGGTTAGGTTAGGTTAGGTTAGGTTAGGTTAGGTTAGGTTAGGTTAGGTTAGGTTAGGTTAGGTTAGGTTAGGTTAGGTTAGGTTAGGTTAGGTTAGGTTAGGTTAGGTTAGGTTAGGTTAGGTTAGGTTAGGTTAGGTTAGGTTAGGTTAGGTTAGGTTAGGTTAGGTTAGGTTAGGTTAGGTTAGGTTAGGTTAGGTTAGGTTAGGTTAGGTTAGGTTAGGTTAGGTTAGGTTAGGTTAGGTTAGGTTAGGTTAGGTTAGGTTAGGTTAGGTTAGGTTAGGTTAGGTTAGGTTAGGTTAGGTTAGGTTAGGTTAGGTTAGGTTAGGTTAGGTTAGGTTAGGTTAGGTTAGGTTAGGTTAGGTTAGGTTAGGTTAGGTTAGGTTAGGTTAGGTTAGGTTAGGTTAGGTTAGGTTAGGTTAGGTTAGGTTAGGTTAGGTTAGGTTAGGTTAGGTTAGGTTAGGTTAGGTTAGGTTAGGTTAGGTTAGGTTAGGTTAGGTTAGGTTAGGTTAGGTTAGGTTAGGTTAGGTTAGGTTAGGTTAGGTTAGGTTAGGTTAGGTTAGGTTAGGTTAGGTTAGGTTAGGTTAGGTTAGGTTAGGTTAGGTTAGGTTAGGTTAGGTTAGGTTAGGTTAGGTTAGGTTAGGTTAGGTTAGGTTAGGTTAGGTTAGGTTAGGTTAGGTTAGGTTAGGTTAGGTTAGGTTAGGTTAGGTTAGGTTAGGTTAGGTTAGGTTAGGTTAGGTTAGGTTAGGTTAGGTTAGGTTAGGTTAGGTTAGGTTAGGTTAGGTTAGGTTAGGTTAGGTTAGGTTAGGTTAGGTTAGGTTAGGTTAGGTTAGGTTAGGTTAGGTTAGGTTAGGTTAGGTTAGGTTAGGTTAGGTTAGGTTAGGTTAGGTTAGGTTAGGTTAGGTTAGGTTAGGTTAGGTTAGGTTAGGTTAGGTTAGGTTAGGTTAGGTTAGGTTAGGTTAGGTTAGGTTAGGTTAGGTTAGGTTAGGTTAGGTTAGGTTAGGTTAGGTTAGGTTAGGTTAGGTTAGGTTAGGTTAGGTTAGGTTAGGTTAGGTTAGGTTAGGTTAGGTTAGGTTAGGTTAGGTTAGGTTAGGTTAGGTTAGGTTAGGTTAGGTTAGGTTAGGTTAGGTTAGGTTAGGTTAGGTTAGGTTAGGTTAGGTTAGGTTAGGTTAGGTTAGGTTAGGTTAGGTTAGGTTAGGTTAGGTTAGGTTAGGTTAGGTTAGGTTAGGTTAGGTTAGGTTAGGTTAGGTTAGGTTAGGTTAGGTTAGGTTAGGTTAGGTTAGGTTAGGTTAGGTTAGGTTAGGTTAGGTTAGGTTAGGTTAGGTTAGGTTAGGTTAGGTTAGGTTAGGTTAGGTTAGGTTAGGTTAGGTTAGGTTAGGTTAGGTTAGGTTAGGTTAGGTTAGGTTAGGTTAGGTTAGGTTAGGTTAGGTTAGGTTAGGTTAGGTTAGGTTAGGTTAGGTTAGGTTAGGTTAGGTTAGGTTAGGTTAGGTTAGGTTAGGTTAGGTTAGGTTAGGTTAGGTTAGGTTAGGTTAGGTTAGGTTAGGTTAGGTTAGGTTAGGTTAGGTTAGGTTAGGTTAGGTTAGGTTAGGTTAGGTTAGGTTAGGTTAGGTTAGGTTAGGTTAGGTTAGGTTAGGTTAGGTTAGGTTAGGTTAGGTTAGGTTAGGTTAGGTTAGGTTAGGTTAGGTTAGGTTAGGTTAGGTTAGGTTAGGTTAGGTTAGGTTAGGTTAGGTTAGGTTAGGTTAGGTTAGGTTAGGTTAGGTTAGGTTAGGTTAGGTTAGGTTAGGTTAGGTTAGGTTAGGTTAGGTTAGGTTAGGTTAGGTTAGGTTAGGTTAGGTTAGGTTAGGTTAGGTTAGGTTAGGTTAGGTTAGGTTAGGTTAGGTTAGGTTAGGTTAGGTTAGGTTAGGTTAGGTTAGGTTAGGTTAGGTTAGGTTAGGTTAGGTTAGGTTAGGTTAGGTTAGGTTAGGTTAGGTTAGGTTAGGTTAGGTTAGGTTAGGTTAGGTTAGGTTAGGTTAGGTTAGGTTAGGTTAGGTTAGGTTAGGTTAGGTTAGGTTAGGTTAGGTTAGGTTAGGTTAGGTTAGGTTAGGTTAGGTTAGGTTAGGTTAGGTTAGGTTAGGTTAGGTTAGGTTAGGTTAGGTTAGGTTAGGTTAGGTTAGGTTAGGTTAGGTTAGGTTAGGTTAGGTTAGGTTAGGTTAGGTTAGGTTAGGTTAGGTTAGGTTAGGTTAGGTTAGGTTAGGTTAGGTTAGGTTAGGTTAGGTTAGGTTAGGTTAGGTTAGGTTAGGTTAGGTTAGGTTAGGTTAGGTTAGGTTAGGTTAGGTTAGGTTAGGTTAGGTTAGGTTAGGTTAGGTTAGGTTAGGTTAGGTTAGGTTAGGTTAGGTTAGGTTAGGTTAGGTTAGGTTAGGTTAGGTTAGGTTAGGTTAGGTTAGGTTAGGTTAGGTTAGGTTAGGTTAGGTTAGGTTAGGTTAGGTTAGGTTAGGTTAGGTTAGGTTAGGTTAGGTTAGGTTAGGTTAGGTTAGGTTAGGTTAGGTTAGGTTAGGTTAGGTTAGGTTAGGTTAGGTTAGGTTAGGTTAGGTTAGGTTAGGTTAGGTTAGGTTAGGTTAGGTTAGGTTAGGTTAGGTTAGGTTAGGTTAGGTTAGGTTAGGTTAGGTTAGGTTAGGTTAGGTTAGGTTAGGTTAGGTTAGGTTAGGTTAGGTTAGGTTAGGTTAGGTTAGGTTAGGTTAGGTTAGGTTAGGTTAGGTTAGGTTAGGTTAGGTTAGGTTAGGTTAGGTTAGGTTAGGTTAGGTTAGGTTAGGTTAGGTTAGGTTAGGTTAGGTTAGGTTAGGTTAGGTTAGGTTAGGTTAGGTTAGGTTAGGTTAGGTTAGGTTAGGTTAGGTTAGGTTAGGTTAGGTTAGGTTAGGTTAGGTTAGGTTAGGTTAGGTTAGGTTAGGTTAGGTTAGGTTAGGTTAGGTTAGGTTAGGTTAGGTTAGGTTAGGTTAGGTTAGGTTAGGTTAGGTTAGGTTAGGTTAGGTTAGGTTAGGTTAGGTTAGGTTAGGTTAGGTTAGGTTAGGTTAGGTTAGGTTAGGTTAGGTTAGGTTAGGTTAGGTTAGGTTAGGTTAGGTTAGGTTAGGTTAGGTTAGGTTAGGTTAGGTTAGGTTAGGTTAGGTTAGGTTAGGTTAGGTTAGGTTAGGTTAGGTTAGGTTAGGTTAGGTTAGGTTAGGTTAGGTTAGGTTAGGTTAGGTTAGGTTAGGTTAGGTTAGGTTAGGTTAGGTTAGGTTAGGTTAGGTTAGGTTAGGTTAGGTTAGGTTAGGTTAGGTTAGGTTAGGTTAGGTTAGGTTAGGTTAGGTTAGGTTAGGTTAGGTTAGGTTAGGTTAGGTTAGGTTAGGTTAGGTTAGGTTAGGTTAGGTTAGGTTAGGTTAGGTTAGGTTAGGTTAGGTTAGGTTAGGTTAGGTTAGGTTAGGTTAGGTTAGGTTAGGTTAGGTTAGGTTAGGTTAGGTTAGGTTAGGTTAGGTTAGGTTAGGTTAGGTTAGGTTAGGTTAGGTTAGGTTAGGTTAGGTTAGGTTAGGTTAGGTTAGGTTAGGTTAGGTTAGGTTAGGTTAGGTTAGGTTAGGTTAGGTTAGGTTAGGTTAGGTTAGGTTAGGTTAGGTTAGGTTAGGTTAGGTTAGGTTAGGTTAGGTTAGGTTAGGTTAGGTTAGGTTAGGTTAGGTTAGGTTAGGTTTTTTTTTTTTTTTTTTTTTTTTTTTTTTTTTTTTTTTTTTTTTGTGTTAACACTTGTCCCTGTGACATTATCAGATTTCACAGATTTTTCTTACAAACTACAACTATATGTCTATTATATATTTCTAACGTGACCCTAGTAAGGTCCGGTTCTACTTTTCCTACTGCTATACTAACTACTTTTTAAAACATTTTCTGTACAGGCGGTCATTTTCAACATTTTTGACCCGCTTGTGCCTATCTTTTCTTCTAAACGATTCGCTTATACATTTTCTTTACAAGGGTCCGACGCATTTTTGGACTTTCCTTGTGCCTATCTCTATTTCTTTATTTACACATTTTTGTGACAATTCTCAATACGAACAGTGAGAATTGTCACAAAGACGCGCATTTGTCTATCTTGCTTGTTACATTTTTATTACAAGGTGTCTTTTAAAACATTTTGGACATGCCTTGTGCCTACCCTTATAGCTATAAGATTACATTTTCTTTACAACACTAGTTGTGCCTACTTTTATTCTATATTAATTCTTAATCTATTACATTTCTTATATTCTATCACTTATTGCTATAGTGGTATCTTTACAGTACAATTACACACTTTTTCCTTAAATTACATATTTTCTTTTACATAACCTTATTCACACTATTTTCTTAACTCTGACAACTTATTGACTACTATTTTGCCTTATCTTTACTACAGTGATATATTTTTATAATATACTTTGTAGTAAATGCTTATTCCTCTACCATCTTATTTCTATTGTTTACTAGTTTCATTATTTTTACACAATATTCTACAAAAATGTCGCGTGTGAGTTTACTGCAAATCAGTGTCTGTAGGTTTTGCATATTAACTTTAATACCCGTTTGTTGTTCCAGGTCGAACCTGTCCCTATCGTGTACTGGGCAGTCCAACAAAACGTGGAATACTGTCTCCGAGGCTTCGGGATCACAGATACATGCGGGGCTCTCCTTGCACTTAAAACGATGTAAGTACTGGGAGAGTCCCCCATGTCCTGTGAGTACTTGCGTCATAATCCCCGCCGGTTTCATTTTTCTAATGAGTGTGTAGGCGACTATTGCGTCCGGGAGAAACGCTTTCGTTACGGAAGCTGTATGGCCTGACCTGTATCTCTCGTTCCATTCGTCAAGGGAGTCCTTACGGATTGTCCGTTTGACGAATGAAACAGGGCATTGGTCATAGTCGGGACTCCTCCGGCTGAAGAGTGCGGCCTCTTTCGCGAGCTGATCTGCGCGTTCATTCCCTACTAAACCTACGTGCGCCTTCACCCAGTACAAGCTTACAGTTTTGCCCTGGTTGAAAGGCCTCATTTAGGTACACGCGCGTTTCTACAGCTAGTCGATGCAGTGCGCTGTAATTTGTGACAGTCTCAAGAGCTGATTTTGAGTCGCTGTATATGCCGAAAGCGGTTTCTGCGCGTTTTAGGATCCACTTTGCGGCCCTGCATATGGCGAGGATCTCGGCCTGATACACCGTGCAGTACGCGGACAGACTTAGCTTGACGGCCTTGATCTCCGCCTCGCCCTCCCATATAGAGAGCGCAGCGCCGACCCTGCCCCCAAGCTTGCTGCCGTCGGTGTATATTTTCACCGCCTGCACATTGCTGTTGTCGACTTGTTCTTGTGTGATCAAGCTCTCAAAAGTCAACTCCACATGCCGAGCCGGGTGCGGACTCTCCGCAAATCCTACCACACGTTCAGTCTCTCGGTCTCCCAGTACTAGCCGAGACGACCCTCTTCTTGTTTCGTACAGGGCGGCTGCCTCCTGTATTCGAAGGTCGAGAGGCAGTATCCCGGCCAGTACTAGTGCCGAGTTCAGTGAAACCGTGCGATAGGACCTGCACAGCTTCTGTGCGAAGCCCCTCTGCACTGCATTCAGCGCCTTTTGCGTCCCAATCTTTTTGGCTGCCGGTGCCCATGCACTTGCCGCATACAGGATGAGTGGTTCCACTACTGCCAGATAAATCGTCCTGATGACTTCGGGATGTAATCCCCAGCTAACTTTTGCAGCTCTGGACAACTGCTTGTATACGTCTGCCGCCTTTTTGCAGACCTTCGCAACGTGGGTGTTGAACGTCATCTTGTCGTCCAGAGTTAGACCCAGGACTTTGATTTCCCTTGACATTCCAATGCCGGTCCCTCCCATCCTCAGGAGCGGGGTGTCGTACTTAAGTTTCCGCGTCAGTACCATTGCACATGTTTTGTGAGGCGCAAACCTCAGCTTATTCTGGACCCCCCACTCCTGAACATAGTCAAGAGCGGCATTGGCCTGTCTCGAGATCTCCAAGCCCGTGTCTCCGCTGAAGACCATCACCACGTCATCCGCATATGCCTGACAGTATATCTTCTGTTTCTCCAGTCCGTGCAACAGGGGGTCCAATAGTAGGTTCCAGAGTATCGGGCCGCCAATGGATCCCTGGACGCAACCTTTCTTGGTGTTCCTTTTGTGTTCCTCCCCGGCATACCTCAATCCGATTTTTCTGCAGTCGAGGTAACTATCTAGTAGCCTCCTTACATTGACCGGACACTTTTCCTCAGCCAGTCTGACCTTAATGATTGGCCACCAGGCGCTATCGAAGGCCCCCTCTATATCCAGTGAGACTAGGGTTACGAGCTTTTTCTGCTCTATGTTGCCCTTGATGTGGTTCACGAGGTTATAGAGGGCGTCCTCGGTGCTCCTTTGTGGCATAAAGCCATACTGGCGAGTACTAATCCGCGGTACTAGGTGCCACCTGATCCTTGCTACTATCATCTTCTCCAGGATCTTGCCCAAGACTGGTAGCAGGCCGATCGGCCTATATGACTTGGGATTCTGGTAATCGTCCTTGCCCGGTTTTCTCAATACCACCACTGTGGCTTCCTTCCAGATGTCCGGGAAGTGGCCTATCTCTAGGCACTTGTTGTAAAGGGCAAGGAACACGTCTAGATTCCTGGAGATTGCTCGACTGCAAATGTCCGCCGTAAAGCCATCCGCTCCAGGTGCCTTCTTTGGGTTAAAACTATTACTCGCGGTCTTTAGCTCTTCTACGGTAAACGGCGGATCATGTATTTCATCATGACACGGGGCGTTTACTTGCTTTGCAAGTTCTCTTATGTGGCGATGATGCGAGTTATCCTTCTCTTCGGAGTCCTCTGGGTAAAATGTTTCGGCTAATAGGGCTGCCGATTCTTTTGGGTTTAGGAACACATCGTCCTTTCTTAGGGTCAGATCCTCTTGACGTTTGGCGGTTTTTCCGATCACTCTGTATATGCCTTCCCATACTCCTTCTCTATCTTGTTTTTGGCAAAAGGTCTTCCAACTTGTTATTTGGGCTTTCTTGGCTTGGCATTCGTATACTTCTTTTGCTTGCAGGTACTCTCTGAAGACTTTGTCTTTGCGGTCGCTGGCTGCATTGCGTATCCTCCGCTTTTTTGTGTTGACCTCCTTTCTTAGGAGTGCGAGCTCCTCTGACCACCATGGCATGGAAAGTTTTGTATTCGTTCCCTTGGGTGGCATGCTGAGTCTACAGGCTAGGGTTATGCCGTCTGTGATTATTTTTACCAACTCTTCTAGTCGCTGTTTAGACTCGACTCTACTTATTTCGTATGCGTTGACGTCTTGTTCCGCTTGGAATTGATCCATTTTCTCTATGAAAATGTCCCAATTTGCCTTCTTTGTATTGTAGAGTCGAGTGGTCCTTTGAATGTTGATCCCTTTGCCTTTTTGCAGTCTTATTTTTAGCAAGATCGTATTGTGGTCCGAGCTCGTCACCCCTTGGTCAACTGTCCAGTCTTCCACGAGATCCAGCAAATCTATCGAGCAAGCTGTTAAATCGACAAAACTACTGTATCTCGTGTTGCCCCTTATTGTGTCAAATGTGGGTATATCCCCCGTGTTGAGTACCTGCATGTCTGACTCTTCCAGGGTCCCGGACATGTCAACACCCCTGGTGTCATTTACGATGCTACCCCACCAGGTATTCTTAGCATTGGCATCGCCTCCAATGAGCAGTTTTCTTGGCCCGACTTTCTCTATCGTTCTTCGTAATTGTTCCAAGTATGGCTCAATGGGCTGGTCTGGTTCGAAGTAAAAAGAAGCTACCGCAATTTCCCACGCTTTTGACCGGATCCTCACTACTGCGATGTTGTTCGTAGTGAGTTCTGGGCACTGTATCACGTCCAAGTCGTGATCGAAGACGACCACGGCCGCTTTTACAGTCCCTCTTCCATCGTCCTCGCATTGGTACACCCGCACCCCTCGGTAGCTCTTCATCCTTCGAATCCCGCCCACATACGGCTCCTGGACCAGAGCGAACGCTATCTTTCTATCGGTAGCTTCTATCATAAGTTCATTTGTTGCCAATTCCTTCCTCTGAAGGTTTGCCTGGGCCACTGCATAACCTCTGGTGGAGTTGCCTACCCTGTTATTATTGTTGCTGCCCACCACGTTAGCAATATGCTACTTTGGCTCTCGCTATTGCCTCCCATTTTCTGCGTACAACACATTCGCTGCTGAACGCGTTGTGGTTTATACTGGCATGTTTCGCCTGCGTGCAATTCACACAAGATGGGGCTGCTCCGGAGAGCCAGTCAGAGCACTGTGCTTTGGCGTGAGGGCCGCCGCAATGGCTACACTTGTCTATTGTTTCCTTACAGAAACGCTTACTGTGGCCATACGCTAAGCAGCATGTACATTGGACCAGTGGAGACTGGTCCTCCACTTTAATGCGCTGGATGTCGATATGTATGGCCCCTTTGTGTAGAGTTCTGTTCCATAGCTGCGGCGACACTCTCAGTATCACGTGGTGCGCGTGAGGGTTTCTTGTCTTCCTCTTATATACGATGTCAACCCTGTCATCCTCACTCTTCAGGTCTTTGAAGAGGTCGCCGTTTTGCTTCTTGTAAGCTTCTATTATATCCTCATCTGTGTTGTACTTAAAAACGTTCTTCAAAGCAAGTAGGGGGTCTTTGTTTTTTACCTCTTCCACTATGAGGTTCCCTCCCATAGACAGTTTTTCTTTTATCTTCTGTCTGTCCTCCTGCGTTCTGCACCCTACTATTACCTTTCGGTCTCTGGCCTTTCTGACTCTATCCACAGTAATAAAGCCGTCTTTTGCGTTCACGGCCTCCCTGATTTTGCCTATTACCTCGTCTCCCGTTTCCGAATGGTCAGTCGAGGCAACCACTATTGAGTGGAGAGCAGTGTGTTCAGGTGCCACTTTTTTTGTATTTGTGGCTGCAATTGTGGCGTACGTAGCTTTACTCTCTATTTGATGTCTGCTAGTCTCCAACTGTTTCTTTAGTTCTTGCATTTCTTGGTTGTTTTCTTGTATTAGTTTTGCATGTTGCTCTATTAATAGAGTCAGATGGCCTTGCTTTCCTGCGTTATTATTCTCCTGTGTTATCTGTTCTGTCTGTGTGCTTTCTCTTTCCTTGTTCGTGTCTATTGTCCTAGCTGTTGATTTCACAGATTCAGCCTCCTTCACAAGCTGGAACAATCGTTCCACCGCCTGGGTAACGTCCGTTTTTATATCAGCTCTCAGGTTCCGGGATTCTCCCAGAGCTGTCTTTGCCTTTCTGATGCAGGCACGTGCTTCAGTCACTCTGTCGGGGTATTCCTTCTTCTGTTTTGGAGAGCTGATTAACGCCTCTGCTGACATTCGACGTGCAGCTATCTTTCCCTCGTTTGTGACAGCCTTTATTTTTGGTTTTATTGGTGCAGGCGGTTGTGTCTTTGGAGGTGAGTTGGGTGATTTTTGCGGGTTTTTTCCCGCTTCCCATTCCCCTATACTCCTCCTCACGTTTGAGGATTGCGTCGGTGTTGTCGAGGGCCCAGCCCTCTCGTTATCTTCAGGGGATTCGTGGGTTTTTGTCATTTTCTTTGCAGGAGTTCTGAATCCAAACATTCTATTTGGTCACAGGGACGTGTCGGTATGGTTTAAAATCTTTGTCAAATGACAAAACGTAAAAATAAAATTTTTAAAAAATATAAATATAAGAATTATAAAGATGTAAAGAAGAAGGAAAGAGGAAATGATAACTAGTAGGTATTCTACTATACTCGTCTAAAAAGAAACAGTTTTATTACCCCAAAAAAGGGTTCGGTTCGCGAGTTTCGGAACTCGAAAAACGTCAAGTAGAGCCTCGGACAGTTTTCAACAGTTGCGGAGAGCAATCCCTACCCAGTACCGTAAAAACCCCGTTCAAATCGGTCAACAAACGGATGAGATACTTTAAAAATTTTTAATGGACTCTATGTAGAGTCAAACTCTATACGCAGAGAGACAGGTCTCCCCGAGCCCTTTACTAAGAATCCAAACACGGCCACTCTAGCACGAAAGGTCTCCGAGATACAGCTGACTGAATTTTAGGTCACCTATCCAAGATGGCGCCCGGAGTATGGTCGAATGCTGTTATCTCCGAGACCGTTAGCCCAAATACCACCGTGCCTGGGCTCCCCCGGCCCGGCCCGACGCAATCTATCTCCCCGCGCAGTTTTCAGGCTGAAAATTTTCAGGTCCCGAAAACACCTGAAAATATGCTAGCCAGGTAGG
>CANPUP010000085.1:0-22392 GCA_947578705.1 Lacanobia wlatinum
TAGACGGAGTAGGCTACGTTGCAAATAGTTTATTCGGAGTGTTGGACCAACGATTTGCAGAAAAATATGAGAAGGATATTGACCTTTTAAAGAAAAATGAAAACCATTTATACAACCTCTGGAAAAACCAAACGTCGGTCGTAGAAGCAACTCGTCCGGCTCGAAGGACCAATGTTCGGGGTTGGGGTGAGTTTAAGATAAACTAGGATTAACGATTATAAAGATAACTATATTTCAGTAATACGAATAATACAAATGGGTAAGTTTTTATTTAACTTCTCTTTTAGGTAGTTACAATTAAAATGACTTACTTACTTGATTTAAGATCCTATGTCCCCTAGCTGGAGCAGAGGGCGTCCACAGTAGACTTCCATCGCGAACGGTCTTGAGCATTACGCTTCATCTCGCTCCACGTCATTCCGATGCTCTGCCAACACGGTGCGTCGCCAGGCTTGACGGGGACGGCCACGTTTCCTTTTCCTTTGAGGATTCCAGTCCATAGCCTGTTTGGGAATGTGATCGGGATCCCTCCAGATTGTGTGACTAATCCACCTCCACTTACGGCGCTTGATCTGGCGGATTAAAATGCCTGGGACAAATCATGGAATTGATTTTAAATCAGTTATCAGTGATTCACCTAAAACATTACTTATACATTTGATTTAGATGATAGTATACGGTTAGCTCAGTGACATCATTGTAAATCTAATAAAATGGACTCCCAAAGATGGAGGACCAATTATTTTTATGCGCCTGATATGGGTACCAAATGGAAGGGTTTGCTGAGACGAATACAAATAAACTTCTTAATAATAAAAATCTTCCGTTAGTTAAAAATAAACATGTTTCTTGTATGGGAGCGTTTAATTCTTAATGTAATCTAATTTTTATTATTTGTTGTTAAAGCGACAACAAAAATACATACTTAGTGCACATTTCAACTGTCAACCTATTACGGTTCTTCGGATAGAGTCCGCAGAAAGACAGACGGACGGACGAACAGATGGATGGACGGACAGACAGACTGACGGACAGGGGTGGCTTAGTAATAGGGTATCGTTGGTTACCCTTTGGGTATGGAATTCTGAAAACAGGTATCTACGGCCTTATAAAACTTCATAATCAAATACTATTTTTCCACTTCTTCAGAAACGACCTCCAGACAAGCTTTCAACAAACATACTTTTGCCTCTCGGAAAAATTATGCAAAACTTTCCCAGACACCAGTTAAAAATTATTACAAAAATACATTTTTTATCGCAACTCGTGTAAAAACCGCAGCTAATCTCGTTACGTGGCGTAATTTTTTTGAAATATTACCACCATCTTGTCACGAGAGCATTCATTTTGTTGACTTATGTCAGCCATTTTGTTATTTCTGCTCAAGCTAATTTTTACTCTACAACTTTAGATTAAGGTGGATTTTCGCATGAGGAGTGTCTCAGGAGAATAGAGCCCTCGTGTGCACGAAGTGACTGTCGTTATATGAAGTGCAATTGTGTTTAAATAAGTGAGAATTTCATCTCAGTAAAATAATCACATATTTTTGCGTTGATGCGTTCGTAGGTATATTTTAGAAAATTACTATGGAGGTTAATACTTTGCGCTGGTAATGATTGTTATTTTGTGGAGTTAACAGAAAAAGTGGCAGGTTGTAATTTGATGTTTCTGAATCAACGGGCACAGTATGGGGGCAGCCAAAGTTTTGCTATTCTGAATCTCGTAAGGTTGGTACTGTCTACAAAAGCTGCCTTCGTCTATCGCGATTGGTAACCCGCTTTCTTAATCTTAATTAATTTTGTGAAGTGGATAAATTGGTTTTATGTTTTTAAAAAGTAATATTCGAAAGTACCTATCCTATAACAAGCATTGTTTGACGAATATAAAGCTGTAGTGTCACGTTACTTTTTAGTCCGGAAAATGTTAGGTTTTTATGGCATCGTTAACGAAAGCAAAGCCGAGAGAAAAGCTTGTTTTGAATAGACATACCACCAATTTCTGAATTAAAAATAAGAACCTGAGTACTTCAACTTGTCAAACTTTGGCATCAAAGTATGCTTTGACGTTTCTCAATTTAAAAAGGCCGGCCGCATATTTGACGTGTTTTCGTACAAAATTGACGCGTGCGAACATGTACGAATGTGTACGAATATACACGAACGATCCCAAAGAATGAACGATCCCAATGAAGTACTATGGGAGCGCGCAGACTAGATGCAAGTTGGTCGTACGTATACGTGCGAAAACTTCCGACTTCCAAACTTGTTGACATTTCTATACGATTTTAATGGACGATGAACGTACTTCACGAAAACGATATCACCCGGTTATTGCTAATTTATCGAAAGAAAAACGTACGACCAGTATTCACAAGTTTAAGTACAATACATATTCGTATCCAAAGTGCAGCCGGCCTTAGTGTTACTGTATGCATTACCACCAAAACCAGTGATAATTTGATGGCTAATCGTAACAGAATACTTTATCTTTAGTTTCACTATAATCTGACCACCGCCTTCAGAAATTCAGTTGCGGTGGTCCCTTATAGAAACTGTAATGAACCGCACATGATTAGTTTGAAAGGCATCCCTACCACAGGAAAAGACAGATACTTATGTAATTACTTGTATCGATAGAATTATTCGCGAAGTAATTATAGCAAAGTTTACGGAAGTAATTTTGTATCAGGTAGTTGTGAGGGAGAATGTTACTGACGGAGCACGTAGCCACCCCGGCGTATTATTTAGTTCTTTCTTTGATCATTCTTTTCGGCGCGACAAAGTAAAGGAGAGAATGTTCGCCTTCCTTCCTTTTTAGGGTTCCGTACCCAAAGGGTAAACAACGGAACCCTATTACTAAGCCTCCGCTGTCGGTCCGTCCGTCCGTCTGTCTGTCAGCGGGCTGTATCTCAAGAAGCGTAATTGGTAGACAGTTGAAATTTTGTATTTCTGTTGCCGCTATAACAACAAATAATAAAAATTAAGGTTTATGATACGGAACCCTTCGTGTGCGAGTCCGACTCGCACTTGGCCCGTTTTTTTTTTATAATAACGCTTTCTGTATCTAAGAGCCTATCCACAAGACTTATTTTTAACGCGCCGACGACGCACGTTTTACGGACGAATGCACGCTCATGGCGCTATAGATGATCAAAAAGCAGTATTGTCTGCGTCTGAATTTCTTTTGAAGCGCGTTAGCACACGTCATCTGTACGTCTTCGGCGCGTTAAAAAAACGCCGTGAGTATTAGTAGGCCTTCAGTATTTTATTTTGCCTGCTTTCCAATAAAGTTGCACGTTGTGTTCTCTGCACTCTACTCTAAGGACGACTAGTGGAAAATACCTAAGGCCGCATTTATTCAGTACTAGTGGACGTCATGCGGTTTCACCCGCGTAGTTTTCGATCCCGTGAGAGTACGGGGATAAAATGTAGCCTATGTTACTCCCTGATAATGTAGCTATCGATTGCTGAAAGAATTTTTCAAATCGGTCCAGTAATTTCGGAGCCTATTCATTTCAAACAAACAAACAAACAAATCTTTCCTCTTTATAATATTAGTGTAGACTAGTTGACCCGCACAACTTCGTTTGCTCCGCTCCTGTTGGTCTTAGCGTAAAGCCTTGCTCGATGAATGGGCTATCTAACAATGAAAGAATTTTTCAAATCGGACTAGTAGTTCCTGAGATTAGCGCGTTCAATCAAACAAACAAACTCTTCAGCTTTTTATATTAGTATAGAGTATAGATAATATAGATTAGTTTACTAGTGCATAAAGGAATGCATGATCGTTTACCGAAATACGGTTGGACCGAAATAGGCATGTGTTCACAATACACATACCTAGAGAGTTTATAATCATGCCAGATTTATGATTTATTACAAACTAACACTGTGTTTGCAATAAGCCGTTGACATATACATGCATAATCATAAACACGTACACACAGTTCTCCGAGTATGTTCCACCAGCTGTCACCTCGCATCAGGTACGAACGTGACATGTGGTACTTGTGCGTTATGTTATATTCAATTACAGAAGTAGGTCACCATGTTTCGGTAAGGAGATGGACAAGTGTACTGCTATGTAGTGATATATTCAGGCACTATGTTACCGTGTCTATGAATTTCTGCTGTTCGTTTTTACACGCTTTTTCCCGCGAATTTGTTTCCCAAAGGAATCTTTTATTTTATTCGGGATGAAAAGTAGCCTGTGAGAGTTAGCAATAGCTGTTTTTTATTAATATTAGGCTCGCTTGACCACTGAGACGTTTGACCACAATCTCATCTGAGGGTAAGCGATGACGTGGTCAACGATGGAGCACGCTTACCTAGAAGGAAGCTATTCACCCTTGGCTTCTTGTTTAATTATCAAATTATTATCAGTATCATTGAGCCACTTGAAATACATTTTCTAGGTGTTCGGTTTAACTTGATTTCCTGGCTGTTTATAATATAAAACAAAGCCCTTCCATTCAAACTCTTAAACCTAAGCTTAAGGAAAAAACAAAGAAGCAACACATACGTAATAATCCTAATAACGAATATCCACAAAATCTGCCCATATATTATCATTAAGTCCTCTTCTATCTCTCTTGCACTAACACCATTTCCCGCTGTCAAGTGAGATAAAAGATATCACAAGGGAAAAAGGATTTCCAAAATGTTACTAAAAGCTTCACGTTACTCCGGTTTTATGCTAAAAATCTGTAAAACGGTAAAATGCAAGGATTGTGTGAACGCGTTGAATTCTCACTCGAAAATGGTATGTTTTTATTTGAGTTATTATATTTGCATTGCAATGAATAACAGTAATTGTATGAATAAAAGTTTGTGAATTCAGTTTTTTCGCGGAAAGGTTTTATTATGAAGCGATAGTTTGTAAATAACGTGTGATGTGTGACAAGTTTCTTATTTCACTCGAATCAATTAAAAAGTCTCAATTTCAACACAACTTGTTGTAATGTGTCTCAACTACTAGTACTTTTATTTCTGTGTTTACCGACCTTCATATTATATCTGTTACCACTACAATATGATAAGTTCAGGAACGTAACCAACATATACCATCGCTTTTTAGGGTTCCGTACCCAACGGAACCCTATTACTAAGCCTTCGCTGTTCGTCCGCCTGTTCATCCGTCCATCCGTCTGTCCGTCCGTCTATCTGTCAGTCCGTCCGTCTATCCGTCCGTCTCTGTGTCACCGGCCTGTATCTCAAGAATCGGAGTAGGTAGTTGAATTTTTCACTTTTTATCATTATTTTTTATTTTTATTGGCACTTCAAGAAGATTGGCGATCTCAAGAATCGGAGTAGGTAGTTGAATTTTTCACTTTTTATCATTATTTTTTATTTTTATTGGCACCGCTATAACAACAAAGTAGTAAGATAACTCATGACAGGAGAACGTTGCAAGCTCTAGGGGAGGCCTTTGCGGAATCGCAAGAGAATCTCAATACCGGTGTCAAATAATTAATAAGATAAGAAGTAAATAATTAAGTTAAGTACCTTATGTCGTATGAATTTTAGTTAAAGTTACATTTAGAACCATGTTTGTAAGATTGTTAAATAAAGACTATAATAATATAACAACCAATTATAAAAAATAAATTAAATAAAAACTAAAAGGGTTCTCATACAAGAAACGGGTTTTTTATGGTTAATGGTACGGAACCTTTCATGCGCGAGTCCGACACGCACTTAGCCGGTTTTTTACATTACCAGAAATTCATTACATTCAACTCGCTGTACAAACGACTTTCACTCGAATGATTTAGTCGACTCACTGAATATACACCAAGTTATGTGAAGTGGGAATGTTGTGAACAAGAGTTAGACTAAATTAATTTATTGTTATGAGTTGAGAGCTTTAAGTTTATAAATATTTGTGTATGGGATGTTTTTAGGAGTTCTGTTAAAGTTGAAATGTAATTTATTTTTAGGTGGTACATTGGCTGACTGCAGAGATAGTCTTTTATAATCTTATTTAAAAATAGCTCTCTTAAGAATTGAAAGAATAAAAATGTTCGTCATCATCATCATATCAGCCCTAAGACGTCTAGTGCTGGTCATGGGCCTCCCCCAAGTGTCGCCACAACAACCGGTCCTGTGCGTCTCGCATCCATTGGTTACCCGCGACCCTCACCAGACCGATGACCAGGGCCCCAAGTCTGCTATTACAATAGTGTCAGAATGGTCTATCATTGATTTCATAATAGTTGATTTTGACAAGATTCTATGCCATTTCTTTCAATGGAGTGTCAGTGGTTGAACTCTGGAAAGTCATAATGTTGGAAACTTGTTGTTTTGTCTAACATCGGCCACAATTGGGTTCTTAACTGGTATTTCTAAAAACATAAGTGTTAATCCAGCGGTTCTTAACCTTTTTGGCTGGTGACCCAAAATATAAATATATCTGAAGCCCGCAACCCTAATGTTTTATTTATCTTCCAGTGATAATAAAATAACAGGATTTAACGGATTTTACGTATAAATATAGGATAAGCCCTTGCTTTTCTAAAGTTGATGTCAATATAAAATATGGGTCTCAATAGTTTAATTGGTTTCGGCTGTTTCGTTTAAATCAAATAATAAATTAATCATTTTTTTAAGATAAGGTACGAAAATCCGGCATCACACAAATAGGCTTCCCAGATAATTATGCCCAAAATTGTATGTGGTAAACTCTGCCTGATCTTTCTTTCAGTTCTCCATCACCATGTAATTTAGGTATTTCTTCTTGTAATCCCGCGACCCATCCCAGTACCGCCCGCGACCCGATTTTGGGTCGCGACCCGAGATTAGGAAACGCTGTGTTAATTTGTTGATCACGTGACCCAAAATGCTTAAGCATTATTTTGGTAAAAGTATCGGCATTTGACATTTGTCTCGTTAATAAGCGTTTTCGTTGGAAAATCTAGATGTCAATTTTTTTTTTATAAATTTTAGAAGTATTTGTTTTTTAACATTAGATTGATATTTGGATGGACAACTTTGAGCACTAGAATTTGTGAATGACGTCATGTCTGTGTTTTGGTTCATATGTGGCGGTATAGCTCATGGCTAAAGAATAACAGCCGCATGGGTCGGTCTTCAAGGTTAAGCAACGCTTACCACGGTTGGTCTGTGGGTGGGTGAATATCTTAACATACCGAGTTTCCTTTGTGCCTTGGAAAACATGTTAAGCCGTTGGCCCCGGTTGTCATTTGTAGATTTTTGGCAGTAGTTATGTATTGTCAGAAGCCAGTTTATTTGACTCCAGTCTTGCCAAGAACTACAGTGTTACCCAGTTTATGGGTTGTGGAGGTCTGATAGGAGCTGCTCCACGTAAAATACTGGTATTCAGCTAAATCCGTTTTGACTGGAAGCCGACTACAATATAGTTGGGAAAAGGCTAAGCAGATGATGATGATGTAGCGGTATAAATTCCACAACATAGTCACTGGCATAAACATGCTTTTATACGTACAGATGAGACTTCCACCCACAGAAAAGCCAACGATTTACGAAATAAATTTGGGTGTTAACTCAATCCGTGTATCACGTGAAACAAAAGGTTCAAACTAAATTAGTTTTGAACCAGCGCGGCGGATGACTTTGTACGCGTTGTGATTTTAGAGGTAAACACGGATAAATATTAATGTGGTGTTTTTGTTAAATTAGGTTGTGAAGGCGTTAATAGTGATGATCAAAATGTTGTTCTACAGTGATTTTGTCTTTTAAGTTGTTGTGTCACACATTTATCTTTAATATATCAGTGGTAGTCAATTTTCTCAGAAATTATTTGAACATAAATTAATATACAATCAACGAAACTATTGGGTATGCAGGCAGCTAACTTGCAACTACTTTTAAACAATGTTGTGATTGTGCTAAATAGAAAATTATTGTACAACACACTCGTAAGTATGCCAAAAGCTTAAAAAATTATAATGCACTCATTAGGAATAAACATTGGCTGTGCTGTGGAAAAATTAATATTTTTGCCTGTGTACCGAATAGCTTTGTACGTAGGAATGAAGGTTAACAATAAACATTTGGAAACTGAATAGTGAATTATGAACACAAAAGATGGAGGCCGAGCATGTAGCAGCCAAATAGTACAGTATTTAGAATATGAGAGTAGCAACAGTCTACTGGAGGCGATCGAGGAGTGAACACGTCCAGAAAACGCCGTGTGTTCCGAATACTTCTTTAGTGTACCTATTGTGTAAGAATATTGTTATTGTGAATTTGAGTGTGAATTATAATTTGAATTAAAAGTAAAAAGTTTTTCTATTGCGCAATAACCAACACTTCCCATATTACGCCCACTGTAGTTCCAATATCCCGGCTGATGTAACCTAGAGAGTTGTAACTTCCCCGATATGTAAAACATTACCTACTTCAATAGATTTGAGGTTACATTATGAGAAATAAATTAATCGTATTATATTCTTATTCTAATAAAATGTTTTGATTCGCCATAAGAAGCGTAACAAACCGGCGACTGGCACTTGACCAGTTTCCAACTTTTCAATAACAAAGCAATTTTTTTAAGACTTTCATAATAAGGCTTGAAACTTAGACTGTACCTTCAAAGGTATAGTTACAATAATTCATTTTAAGCTCAAACAATAAAGAAGTTTTTTGAACACAGTTTAGTTTATTTTTCTACGCTACAAGACATACAACAGAAACTATCAGAAGGCGAAAATAGCACAATAATAGCACAATGGGAGTCCTACAAAAAGAACTTAATTCTTTTTGTAGGACTCCCATTGAGTACATATGTATTTTATGTATGACATACAATCCCATATGTACTCAATGAGAGTGATTTCTAGGTAAAAAATCCCAATATGTAAAATGTTTCATTAACTGAGTAAGTGAGTGAGTACGTGAGTGACTGACAGACAACGCACAGCCGAAAATACTGGTCGTAGGAAACTGTAAATTGGCAAGCTCCTTAGGGAGTGTTGGGGACCAATAAGAGGGGATTTCCCGCAATTCTTACGGGGACAAGAAAAACGGAATATGCGCGTACGAAGTCGCGGGCAATAGCTAGTATGATTATATTTAATCCACCAGATAGACGTTAGGTATCAGTAAAAATATACTGGAAACGTATTTCTTGACTGCTTCAATCAATAATATTGACAAACATAAAACGCATCAAACTTTAAGAGTGGGGGCTTGTGACGTCACTTCTAGGTAAAAAGTGTTGTAAGACGTGACGTCACGCGAAACTTCAACGCACTGTATCGTCTTATTTTGTTTGTTTATGTTACCGAAGGAAAAATACGTATGCAATATTTCTGGTATTCTTACTAACGTAATGACTAGATTTCCTCGAGTTTTATTTTAATTATTATAATTCACAAAACTGAGGTACAATCACACATGCTTAAAATAAATCACAAAAAAATAAAAACAATATAAATATGATTGACACCAACTAAATGTGAATCCAACATGCTCATTCAAAGTAAACCACTATTTAAAACAGTGCATAAATGAAAAAAAAAAACGAAAATATGTAGATATAGGTAAATAATATTAGGAACAAATATTAATATCGGTCAACAGGACCTTATCAATTACACATAACAAGTGGTTTGAATACCACAAGTTAATACCCCCGTCGGGGATTGCTTCTAATCCGCATAGTTTTACACAATAAAGTTAATCTCAGTAGGTACGCAGATTGTATTTATAAAGAATAATTAAACTAATAAGTCTGTGAGTTTAGTTCTAATCGAGGCTACAAAAACAGTAAAGACATCTATTTCGCTACGAATGGAGTAGGCAATAGAAAGCATGCGGCCAATGGGTGAAACATTACCAATGTTAGTTGGACTGTGAGGCAGGACGAAAATTTTTTCGGTTAATTAAGCGGCTCTATGAGGGATACTGATGTTATTTTTTTCTAAAAGCTCGGAAGAATCTATTTGACCATTTATTAATTTAAACAAAATCATAAAATACAAAGATTTCCTACGTGCGCTTAAATATGCCATTTTATAAAAGTTCAACCTAGAATTAAACGAGTGCAGAATACATAGACATCTATTTTCTGAGTAACATAGGTGATACAAAAACCTTTTTTGAACGCACTCTACACGGTCTGAGTGTACCTGATAAAATGGGTTCCAGTCCGTAATGAATGATACTTCTAAACTTATCTCTGTATTGACCTCGTTATTAGTTCTACAAAAGAATCCTCAACTTTGTCCAAACTCCTATTATTCTTGTACAATAGAAATCTCTATGGAGACGTATAATAGTCTCCTTTTAACGTGGACTGTGAGTTTTATACTTTTTTCTTTCGGTATTTACTTTTGTATGACCAAATAGGACAGGAAACGTTAAGAAATGTGGGATTCACTTGTATGTTTGTAATTCTATAGTTAAGGTAAATTGGCGTATGAGGAGTAGATTTCTGTACTAATAATGCTGTAAGAAATAAGAATAATAAATAGGACCAACTGAATGAAATAAATATAAATTGCTGAAACATTCAACGTAGGTTTTGTTATGATTTGATGGTAATAAAAAAGCTTACAGGATGATTGCACCAAACAGCTCGCATCGCATCGAATCGGAAAGAATACGAACGGATGTGGCGACAGCCGATCGCGTCCGGCAGGATGTCTACGCATACGATCGGCTCCGTACCGTCGCTTGCAAAAGTATTCATTTTTTAAAGAAAAGAAAGAAAGAAAGAAACATGTTTATTTGGGACTCGCACAAGACACATAAAATTAAAAAAAAATGTAAAAATAACAGTTATAAAATATATATACACAGTTAAGCGGCATCCTTAAATTAATCTGTGCGAGGCCAAAAAGGTCCCTGTCTCAGCATATGCTGCGATATTTAATAATAAATATCACAGCGCTGGTGTTATGACAGGGCCTGGCGTGATGTCACGGACACACATACGGAACAACACTAAGATATAAGTACAATTAAATAATAATTAATTAATTAAATAGTTTATTTATAACAGGCAAACGGAGCTGATCGCGCGCCCCCCCGTCGTCGCAGCATGCTTTCGGCTACGTTCGCGTGTCACGGAAGACAACCGCGGTCAAGCTGCTGTGCGCGGTTTGGTAATCGTTTAAAGATTGCAGAATCCGTTCCGATCCGTTGCGAAGCGAGCCGTTTGTGAGAAATCATTTACCCTCTTAACCATAATATTTTAACTCCAACAATGACTAAGTGAAAGTGTTAAGGATTTTTGTAAATTATTTACAATGAAATCTTATTATATTTTACATTTCTGCACGCTGATGTATGTATCTATACTTTCTACAATGTTTATTAACTATTATCCGATTATTCATTTTTAACTTATGTGTTACATTTTTAAATATTTCTTAAAAAATCCGGTCAAGTGCGAGTCGGACTCGCACACGAAGGGTTCCGTACCATAAACCTTAATTTTATTATTTGTTGTTATAGCGGCAATAGAAATACACAATCTGTGAAAATTTCAACTGTCTACCTATTACAATTCTTGAGATAGAGCCCGCTGAGCGTGCTTTTTTTTTAAATATGGAAAATCATCAAATGACTCTAACATAAGAAAAAATATTACAATTTAAGCAAGGTAACCCTTTTCATGTCACATTATTTATTAACCTGAAATGAAAACACAAATTCTTCTCACCCGCCGTATTTACTCCCTCCCTACTATCATGGTAAACAAAAAACCGGAATAAATATTTTCCCAAAATTTTTCCGTCACTTTTCTCGTCCCGTATAACTGGATCACAAATCCTGTCGCCCCTTTTGTTCGCGGAGAGTAGTTTTACACTTGTTCCGAACTATAATCTCATTCAGGGCACGTCCCTATACTCTTAATTATCAAATTCTATGGACATGGATGTGGAAAGTTCCGTGGCGTTGGTTTGTGTGTGATTTTAGTGTTTATGGTTAAATTTTGATGGGGTGCTGGTGTAAAGTTTTTTTATGCTAGGATGTGAATTATGAGATGTGTTAATTCATTTATATCACAATTCACTGGATATTTTTTAGTTTTATTATTATTTATACGGTTCTTGGGCAAAATCGCAGAGAAAAACTAGCCAATAATAAATGAGCAGACATGACCCTAAGCGAAACTAAAGTTAATTAAGATTATGATATGGTACTAATATGATACTAATAACACCAGTGTCAGATGTTACGGTCTTAAAGAAATTAATAAGCAATACCTGATGTTAGGACGCCTCTTCCTTCGCCAAGTTTCTCTTGATAGATTTTTCCTGTATCCCCTTTATTAAACAAGATGCCTCCATCTTACGGTGATATTGGATCTAGTCTTGGCATCACTTCTGCTGTAATTAAGTCTTTAGTTGTTGCTCTAAGACATTCAAAATAAATATAATACCCAGTAGGTATCGTTGTTTTGTTTTAATATACTAGAAATAAACAAAGTAAGTTAATGACTGCTAGAAATTAATCCACTTTTACATAAACATTTAGTGTTAAAACGGAAACGGACATTTTCGTCACTCTCAAAATGTTTCGTAATAATACTCAGGTCATAGTTTTTTTTTTGCTATGGATCGGTACGTGTTTGAACACTATCTCACCTGATGGTAAGCGATGATGTGGTCGAAGATGGAGCACGCTTGCCTAGAAGTAACCTATTGACCCTTGACTTAAAGACTCCCAGGTTGTAGCTATCAGGAAACAGACTCCGGCAGGGAATTCCACTCTTTAGCTGTACGCACTATGAATGCGTTTATTTAGTTTATTGTTCGGTTGCTGATGACTTGCAAAACAGAAAAAACTATATAAAATATTAGCTGATCCGTGCCCACTTCGTTGGCGGTATTTTTCGGGTTAATATTTATTTATTTATATATATATTCATCAACACTATATTATAGTCTATGACACTCCCAAATAACGTGGCTTTCTATTGGTAAAAGAATTTTCAAAATCGGTTCAGTAGATCCAGAGATTACCCCTACAAACTCACAACATCACAAACTGTACCTCTTTATAATATTAGTACATATACAGGTTTATGTAAAAAGTTATTGTTACAGGGAACCCACATTACGTATGCATCTATGTATAACACAAGTTTATACACGGTGTCATATTTTTGTATTTTCAGACGAAACAATAAAACAAAAATAAGTCCCCAGTCATAAATAGACTCAATCTATTTTCTCACTAGATCTATAAACACAAATAATTTCACAATAAATTACAATCGCTGGTTTATTTAAGGGAAAGTAACACCTAAAACTATTATTCTTTAATCCCATATACCATAGTAAATTGATGATCACACGAAAATAAACTAAACGTTTTGATGATACGAAACCCGACTACAGACTATTTGTATAGGAAAATACAATTTTCATAAAGGTTGTTTATATTTCATTATCGTTTCTTAGTGATCGTTCAAGAGTTGATTCTGTAGCAACACTTGCGAATACAATTATTTGTATTCGTCTTATAGGTAGGTACTTTGTTTATTTATAATTTTAAAAACATTTGGATATGTTTTCATAGGATTTAGAGAGGTTGGAGTGTCTTATGTTGTTTTATTCTAAACTAGCTTTTGCCCGCGAATTCGTACGCTCATTTCCTGTTTTTTTTTTTCGTCTCAGTATAGCCTATTGCCATCCTCATGGATTTGGCTATCATATACGAAATATTTTTTATAGCGTCCAAACAAACAAACTCTTCAGCTTTATTGTGTTAGTATCTATATACCAAAAAAAGAAATGTAAAAATAATAAATGTAAAATGTAAACTGTGTTCTATATAAAGAATGTAATTGGCTGATTCTTTACCTGAAGTTCTCAGCTTCATTTATAAAAATAATTCTTATTACAACATTAATTTAAATAATGATAACCAGAGGCGTATTTCAATAAAATGTATCCATAGAAAATTTGAATAAGTTGACTGATATCTCGTAACCACTTTTTTCGACTAATTTGACACCAGTCTTCCAAAAGCATGGTATCACTCCAACACTGGATTGTGAAGATACTATACTTTAGAATTCGCATGTTGATGATGATGACACCCTAAAGTTGTGCAGAAGAAGCTATCCATGCAAGCTACCAAAAACCATACAAGTTCTACCGTCGTTCTCTAAACTTTTGTCACAAATAACTACATAATATTTCCGTGATGTGTGAGCAGACGGAAATAAATTGCAACACGGCGTACACTTGTGTCGCAATTCGAGTCGCAGACGAAAGGCAAAATGTCTCCACTTTGTAAGGTCTCGCATATTCTCGGCTCTCAAATTATTTTCTACAGTATCGGTGTCATTATTATTGTATTTTATTTTTATTTTATATTATTAGGATCTCCAACAAAGAATACACCTTACATGATATATTCTAAAAGACAATAACAAAAATCTATGTACTTCCTTAATTATAGGAGATCAAGACAATTTAACTATATAATATCGTTTATGGTTTTGTTTTAAATGTAATAGTCAACTTGAATAGCAATTAGTCCAAAGATATATAACATCACTACATATTATAAAACAAAGTCCTGCGCGTTGGAGGTCTTTCTGTCTGTTTGTTCGCGATAAACTTCATAAACTACTGCACCGATTGTCATGTTGTTTTCACCAATGGATAAAGTGGTTCTCGAGTAAGGATTTTTTTTTTTAGATTAGGAATCCTTAAGAAAATTGCAGCGCGGACGAAATCGCGGGCGAAGTGCTAGTTAGTAATAATTATCATTCTGTAGTATCTCTAGAATAATTATTATTGAAGTTAGCAATTTGAATTTCAATTATAATTGTATGTGTAATATAACGATATGATAAGATAAATTTATAAAAAAAAAATATAATACTTTTTCTTTTTAAATAAATTTATCTTATCTTATCTTAAAGGATTATCTACAAGCTTTTCTGATGAAGAGGTATTTTTTATCTATTTATACCAGTACCCACATATTTGAGATCATGTGTATATCACATAATCTCCGAAACCACTGCAATTATTAGAGAAATTTTATTATTAATTATTATTGATGGCATGGTTGGCGCAATGGTAGAGCGCTTGGCTGCTGCGTGTCGCGGGTTCGATTCCCGCACGGAGCAAATATTTGTATAGCCTACAGATAGTTGTTCCGGGTCTGGCAGTTTGTGCATGTGAGTTTGTATGTTTGTGAACGCACCACGATACAGGAGAAATTCCTAATGTGGAGCAACTTTAAAAAAAATGTACTTATCGCCATTTGAAGGGTACATTACTCGAGTTCCAGACTCTAGATTGACATAGGTTTTTATTTATAACGTGGGAAAATCCGAGTTGGGCCGCTAGTATGTTAATAAAAGGTCTAGAAGGGTTAGTCGGATTTTAAACACTCTTCTACTACTTTAAATAGCTTTCAATTAGTAGAAAAAAAAATATAGTGTAGCCACTATCTTTTTCATAGGCAAAACCAAAAAGCACAATTTTCCTAGGACCGGCCACGGCTACTGGAAATGACAGCTTGTAATAAAAAGTGTAAAACTCTCATGTACACATAATAATTGGCCATAATTTATCACATAATTAAAATACAGTAGACACCAATTAATCATTAAAGAGAATGGTTCATTAATTTTAATTGGCACATAACATATTTCATTCACTCTGACACAAACCATATGTTTTCTTACCCTTTCACCACATAAAAGAATTCATCGCTCTACAACCAATTTCGAAGAAGCTTTTTTATCCTCAAAGCCGAGTGAATCGTTAGAAAAATGTTTTTGAAGCACCTTTCCACTCGGTATGAAAAAGTGCTACGAGAAAAAGAGGTGACAATTTTGCGCGAAACCCATCGAATTTGGTGTCGTTGCTTTTTTTCAGAATGCAAAAAACTTGTCAGAGACAGTCTGGTTTTGATAGTTTGTCATTTTAGTTTCAGAGGCTTTGAGTACGTGAATGAATAACTGAAATAAAGCCATAGGAGTTTTACCTAGTTGAATTTTTAATAAACGACTCATGGGTGGACTCATATGGACCAAGGCAAATCTTAGCCCGATTGCTATGTCGTAGCCACTCGTAGCTACTGTGTTCTGCTACATAGCCGTAGCAGAGCGTAGCGCATGCTACGACGTAGCTCGCTACGGCACTTTGAGCTTTGTTACAAAATAGACAGAATATTATTCTCTGTGACTCAATTAATCAGAAGGCCGATTCCACTAATTTTCAAAAATGTATAAAAATGTTTGTTTTTTTGACAGATTACGACTGAGATGCGAATGCAAACGTTGAAAATTAGTAAAATTGGCACTTTGCCTAGACTAAATCATGGCATGACCTAGAACCAAAAATTCGAAGACATGTGACATTCACCAACCCGCATTGGGCCCGCGTGGTGGATTACGGCCCATTCCCTCTCCTAGAGAGGAGGCCTGAGTCCTAACAGTGGGAACATTATAAGGCCGACTATGCTATGCTAGACAAATCTGCCTGCCTGACTATCAATATTGGATTTGGCTTTCAGGCTAAATATTTGCAGCTGAGTACCAGTACTGTACTCGGTATGTTATGGATGGTCACCCATCCACAGACCGACCTCGGCAAGTGCTGCTTAACCACAAAGATCGAACCTACTATTATTGTGTAACCACGAGCTTCAAAGTATCTAATTTCATAATTGATGAAACGACAATTTCTTTGAAAAATACTACCGTAAAGGAAGCGTTTTTAAAGTAAATTGGAAAATAAAGTCTTTCCTAGAATCTTTTCTAATTATTTGAAAAGCTAGGCGTACCTTTTAACACAACATTTCTCTCCGAGTGAAGGGAACAATAAAGCAATTTGCAGAACTAACAATGGTGGTGACTTAATTAGGTACGTCTCTCAGACGTGCTTATGTACTGTGGACGTGTGTGCATTGTTATCGTGTGACAAAACACTGCACACTGTGCACTGTTTCTTGGTATAATTTTGGTTATATAAGTTTATTGGACCTGTTGCAAATTTCAATCAATCGGATAAGTTTCTTTTTTTAATTTAATGAGTATAACTATCAATCAATCAATCATAGCAGGAAAGTTGATTGAACTAAGTAGTAACTACAACTCTGGCCAAAAATATTGAACACCCCTATCAGGGATATTCAATACGTTTTACTTATTCTTCAATTTTTTTGTTCAATTAAAAGGAAACGTATTTTTAAAATAATTTAGGTTATAAAACAACAAGATTTATCAATGAACGGAATTCAACTATCCCAAACACTGATTTAAGTAATCTTGATTGGCTGAGGATTTCACCCATTCTTAATCCTGTGACCACCTTTCACTTGCATCGATAGACCAGTTGCTTTTTAGTATCACAATTTTCATTGCCTCCGAAATTACACAATAATTCCACAACGGAAAATGCTTGAAAAATGAGCAGCTAGGCTCATTTTTCAAGCACTTCCGCTTTCACACATATATTTGTAAATAATGGGATTACATTGCAAAATTTTATGAAACCAAAAAATCCTTCCTAATGTTTAAATTACAAAATTAAAGCATAAATGGTTCATTAATTCATAAAAAAATATTAACTCTCTTTCATCTCACTAAACAGAAACATGGATGATATTTCAATATTCATACCTCCTGATGTAGATGAACTACGGTTAAACTTCGAGTTAACGATCAGCCCGGATATTCAGGGTTCAACTCAATAGGATCAAAACCCGATACAGTAGTCGACAAGTAACCAAACTTTATCAAGAAACTTTATCAACTAAGAAATAGTTAGTAGTAGTTACAGATCCTGAGATTTTCATAACTGAGACTATTTCTCATTTAAAATTGATTAGAAACGACTATTATAATATCATCTTAGTTTATACGTAACGTGTAACAGAATAAACGCAATACCTCTTACGAGGTCATTGTACTCATCATACGAACATAAAAAAACTCAAAAGGAATAAATGGAACCCTTTTAGGATCACTTTCATCCGTCCATCAGTCCGTTCGTCCGTGCGTCCGTCCATCCGTCCGGCCGTCCGTTTGTCAAGGGCCTTTATCTCGAGAAGCGTGAAGGTATCGAGTTGAAATAAAAACCATATGCTCAGGTCTACAGTCCCTTTAAGCTGTGAAAAAATCAAACTTCTAAGTTAGTGTAAAAAAGGTACGTCCATTTATGCCGCAAAAACGTATATTTCTCAAGGGAATCAAAATGGATAGGGTATTTCCCGTTGACCTAGAACTATGAAATTTAGTAAGTAATACCGCCTTGAATTACAAGTATAGGAAAAACTCTGAAAACTATACATTTGTAATGAAATCATAAAAAATATAGTCTTTATTTAAACTTAAATACCAATAATAAAACCGTTCTACTCGCGATAGCTACAGCTATCGTGAGTAGAGCGGTGGAACGCAGAGCTAAGAGGCTTATTAGCAACGTAAAACTGGTGGAAAACTGGCTCATCGCTGCAAAGGTGCCCGCTTGTCGGTCTTCTACAGATTGTACTTCGGTGAGTGTGCCCAAGAACTCGACGACCTCTTCCCACCACCCCCCCTTTCTATCATTGGATGTCTAGACGCACTGGAAGTTGCAATTCCACCAATTCCCACTAAGCGTTTCCAAACGTCTTTATTATGCGCACAACAAGAAATGGATCTCTGCCTGCGTCTGTGTTTCCGAACGCATACAAATCTAATCTCTTCAAGGTTAGAGTGAACAGGCTTCTTCTGGGTAAGCTCACTCCATCGTCGACTTTGTCTTGTCATCTCTGTCCTAGACTTGAGTCAAGAGAAAACCCATCTCAAATAAAAAAAGAACCTGAATGAGTGTGGAACAGGAAAAGCCTATGCCCAGCAGTGGGTGAAGTCGGCTTGGCTGAATGAAGATGATGTCTTGCCTGTGAGATTAAATTCAATTATTCAACGATCACCCTGGCCAAGCCGCAGGCAAAAGTTAGTTTAAAATAGGTTTCAAATAGCTAAGATATCACCAAGTTAATAATTTTATAACTAGTTTAATTAATAGTAAATATTCATCTGTCTACAACAATAATTGCTAAAGTTTGTCGTTGAATTTACATAACAATAGATTTATTTATTACAAATACCTAAGGGAATGAATACAATGATTAAAATTAGAATTCATATTTCATACTCGGGGACTGTAACTTTTAATTAGATGTGTATTTCTTTTGGATATTAAAGGCACAAACCCACCGCTGTGTACGGAGAGGCTACGCACGTGTGTTAAGCTTCACTCTGCAAGAAAATGTCATTGTGTCCACTGCAACCCACGGACACGCTACGCATCAATTGACGTCATTGCCACATGCATGGCTTGCTCGAATACGGCGCTCACATAGCTCAACGCTGTCTACACCATGCACGCTGTGCTTACGATACACACTGTACACGAATATTGACCCAAGACTGTATCGTAGCACAGTTTTGAGATACGCCTTGTGGAACGGAGGTTTGTGTAGTTTGTACTGCAGTGGAAACGTAGAGCCACGTTGTCAAATAAATGAATCCATGCAGCTAAAATGCGCCGTGAGCCCGTGCACAGCTTGCGCCGTGGTGGGTCTTCGCCTTTATACTCAACATTTTAACATAAACAATCTTCAGTTTTCCTTATTTTTAGGGTTCCGTACGCGATGGGTAAAATTAATAAATGACGGTGAAGAAAGGATATTGTCGCTGAATGACACTGTTATACCAACCATACAAGCCATTTACGACAAAATATTTTTAATCCAAGTAATCAATCATCCGAGCATTTTGAGAATTGTGTTGGGATCGGTTTTCAGTCTAAAGAGATGTAACTGGATACCAGTATTTTACATGAAGCAACTGCCTGAACAGCGAGAAATATCATCATAATCATTTTGAACCCAAACGGGTCAAAACTGTAATTACCAATAAGGCCCGCAGTATTTGCTCCCCTTGCGGGCCTCAGCAGCCGCAGCGGCATTCATCAAATTCAATCTACAATCGTCTCGAACCAAATCCTTACAACAAACCGAGTGAGATGTTATCGAGATCCCGATTCTAATCTGAATCGGGTCCCAATCAGTCACGTCGATACCCAATCGAGAGGAGAACATATTGTTTGTGCACCAGATCCAATCTTTTGTCAACCAAAGGGCCAATCTTTTTGTAAGCCAAAGGACCGATCTTTTGTGACCCGAAGGATCAATCTTTTGTCCTTTCAACAAAAATATAGATTGTTTTAGTAGTCAATTGAATCGAGTTCCAATCAATTACTGTTAGTTTTAATTTTAATGGAACACATGGCGGCGCTGAGTGGGTATGGATATAGATAAGATAGATATGAAGCGAATGTCTATGAGCATTTGTTTTGATTGAAGTGCCACTGCATACTAGGCGACTAGTTGGTAAAACTGTTTTCACAAATTAGTTGATCATCGAGCTTATGCTTAGCTATTGTCGTTATTTACGCAATCATTATTTTTAGAAATACACTTGACATCAGTAGCAAGAAATTTGATGTCCAGTGCCATTCCAGTGCCAACATTTATTAAATTGACATCCAATACTTATACCAATTTTTCCATTAAAAAAGAATGTCCAGAGAGCTATTTCTCTGTTCTTCTAAATGGAGAATTGTGCATTGGAATGAGGAATTATTTACAAAGAGTTCACAGAAAATTAAAGGACTACTCGCAAATGGCAGCTACCAGTTACTCAGTTCGATCTCAAGTGGCGACTGCTATTTTCACAGTCATCTCTAAACCCTCACAAGTCTTTGTTTTAAAAAATAGAACAGACAGCACTAATATGAAAACATTTTACACAAAATTATGGTCCCCCAATTACCATTCTAAGTTCCCATTATTCATAAAACTTGTCATCCACAAATGCTTGTCAAATTATACCTTCATATTCATTTCAATACCGAGCGATACTATTCAGAAATAGTTAAATAGAGTAGTGAAGGGACACACAAAGTTATCGATAATAGAGTGGGATATGCGGAGTTATCAATAATAATTCATACGATATCGTCAGTGAAGCGTGATGAGGATTGTTCGACTAATCAATATTAGTCGGATTCGCTGCTGAATACCAATGGAATCCTATTTGTAGACCGTACCATTGTCACGTATAGTAAGTAATAACAATTATGTTGTGATGGGTAGACTGTGTTTGTTATTATATTGGGATAGAATGTAAATTAGGTTCCTAATGCGTTTGTTTTTTAAGAAAAAACTGAAGTCGTGGGCAGGAAGTTCGACATAGTTACCGATCGCCTACCGACCGAATTCGGTCGTTCAGTCCTAAGGCCCGTACAGAGTCAATCTCTAACGCGATCTACTGATCAAATCATTGATTTTGATGAACAACAATTATGAATTCTTATTTACCGAATTCGGTCAGTAATAATATCAGATTTTCGAGATAAGGCAACACTCGTCGAGGTCAGTCCACAGAATTACCATTCATCACTTTTACCGAGATTTCGGAAAGCACGTTACACCGTTAGTCCCAGCTGTAGATCATTAACAGTCATTGTGAGTAGTAGGACCCTATCGTAGTAGGGAGAAGTATAGACTGATTTATTATTTTAATAGGATTAGCAAGGCACTTATTTATAATTTTATTTTTATAACTATGTATTTTGTAACATTATTATACCATTATTATCTTCCTGTCCTTGTTTCATGTTTCTTAGTCATTGACGCATCAGATTTTATTTTGAAGTACCAACGAAATATTTATGTTTGAAAACAGAAATCGTTTTCCCTAGAGAGAATTGATAGTTATATCAATTAAATAATACTGCGTAGAGACGTCATGAGCTGACTGTGCAGCTTAAAATCCAATATAATTCCGTCGTATGCAAATTAGTTCAATTCAATTGAATTCTCTCTAACATACACTGGTATGTTCAATTAGTTTGCAGTGACTCTTGAAGTTAGTGAAATTGGGATCGATATGTACGTAGTTTGTTTGAATACATATAGTATTGATATTTCGAATGGATGATTGTAAGGAGTGATGGACATTTATACCTCAACATATTTGTTCTAAATGGTTTTATGACTGAACGGCTATTTTGGCAGTAGAATGCATGGCACATTGGGGAGGGATTTAAAAATAAAAAACTTAAGTTTCGCTGAGCATCGCGAAAGGTTAACATTTCAGCATTTGCTGGGCATCAGACACCCAGCGCTTGATTTTAGTTGGTGACCGGCAATGACACATGTACCTACACAACGAAAAATTCAAAAATGTTGGTACGTTTGTCATTGCCGGTTCAAAATTTTTCGTTATTAACGGAATATTAAGAACATTCAGCAGTAACCTAATATTTCTAATACATATATTGTCCGATTATGTCAAGATGACATCTATACTAATATATAAAGCTGAAGAGTTTGTTTGTTTGTTTGTTTGCTTGAACGCGCTAATCTCAGGAAC
>CANPUP010000086.1:0-42783 GCA_947578705.1 Lacanobia wlatinum
AGGAACAAAAATGTGCAATTTTTTGCAGTTCTATGCAAGCCAGACGCACGTTTGAGGCGTCTGGAGACGCGTCTCGGCGCGGGCCAGCTTGCTATAGCGTTTCTAGAATTTAGCCAGGAACAAAAATGTGCAATTTTTTGCAGTTCTATGCAAGCCAGACGCACGTTTGAGGCGTCTGGAGACGCGTCTCGGCGCGGGCCAGCTTGCTATAGCGTTTCTAGAATTTAGCCAGGAACAAAAATGTGCAATTTTTTGCAGTTCTATGCGAGCCAGACGCACGTTTGAGGCGTCTCGGCGCCGGCCAGCTAGCTATAGCGTTTTTAGAATTTAGCCAGAAACAAAAATGTGCAATTTTTTGCAGTTCTATGCATGCCAGACGCACGTTTGAGGCGTCTGGAGACGCGTCTCGGCGCGGGCCAGCTTGCTATAGCGTTTCTAGAATTTAGCCAGGAACAAAAATGTGCAATTTTTTGCAGTTCTATGCGAGCCAGACGCACGTTTGAGGCGTCTCGGCGCCGGCCAGCTAGCTATAGCGTTTTTAGAATTTAGCCAGGAACAAAAATGTGCAATTTTTTGCAGTTCTATGCAAGCCAGACGCACGTTTGAGGCGTCTGGAGACGCGTCTCGGCGCGGGCCAGCTTGCTATAGCGTTTCTAGAATTTAGCCAGGAACAAAAATGTGCAATTTTTCGCAGTTTTATGCGAGCCAGACGCACGTTTGAGGCGTCTGGAGACGCGTCTCGGCGCGGGCCAGCTAGCTATAGCGTTTTTAGAATTTAGCGAGGAACAAAAATGTGCAATTTTTTGCAGTTCTATGCGAGCCAGACGCACGTTTGAGGCATCTGGAGACGCGTCTCGGCGCGGGCCAGCTAGCTATAGCGTTTTTAGAATTTAGCCAGGAACAAAAATGTGCAATTTTTTGCAGTTCTATGCGAGCCAGACGCACGTTTGAGGCGTCTCGGCGCCGGCCAGCTAGCTATAGCGTTTTTAGAATTTAGCCAGGAACAAAAATGTGCAATTTTTTGCAGTTCTATGCGAGCCAGACGCACGTTTGAGGCGTCTGGAGACGCGTCTCGGCGCGGGCCAGCTAGCTATAGCGTTTTAGAATTTAGCCAGGAACAAAAATGTGCAATTTTTTGCAGTTCTACGCGAGCCAGACGCACGTTTGAGGCGTCTGAAGACGCGTCTCGGCGCGGGCCAGCTAGCTATAGCGTTTTTAGAATTTAGCGAGGAACAAAAATGTGCAATTTTTTGCAGTTCTATGCGAGCCAGACGCACGTTTGAGGCGTCTCGGCGCCGGCCAGCTAGCTATAGCGTTTTTAGAATTTAGCCAGGAACAAAAATGTGCAATTTTTTGCAGTTCTATGCGAGCCAGACGCAGGTTTGAGGCGTCTGGAGACGCGTCTCGGCGCGGGCCAGCTAGCTATAGCGTTTTTAGAATTTAGCCAGGAACAAAAATGTGCAATTTTTTGCAGTTCTATGCGAGCCAGACGCACGTTTGAGGCGTCTGGAGACGCGTCTCGGCGCGGGCCAGCTAGCTATAGCGTTTTTAGAATTTAGCGAGGAACAAAAATGTGCAATTTTTTGCAGTTCTATGCGAGCCAGACGCACGTTTGAGGCATCTGGAGACGCGTCTCGGCGCGGGCCAGCTAGCTATAGCGTTTTTAGAATTTAGCCAGGAACAAAAATGTGCAATTTTTTGCAGTTCTATGCGAGCCAGACGCACGTTTGAGGCGTCTCGGCGCCGGCCAGCTAGCTATAGCGTTTTTAGAATTTAGCCAGGAACAAAAATGTGCAATTTTTTGCAGTTCTATGCGAGCCAGACGCACGTTTGAGGCGTCTGGAGACGCGTCTCGGCGCGGGCCAGCTAGCTATAGCGTTTTAGAATTTAGCCAGGAACAAAAATGTGCAATTTTTTGCAGTTCTACGCGAGCCAGACGCACGTTTGATGCGTCTGAAGACGCGTCTCGGCGCGGGCCAGCTAGCTATAGCGTTTTTAGAATTTAGCGAGGAACAAAAATGTGCAATTTTTTGCAGTTCTATGCGAGCCAGACGCACGTTTGAGGCATCTGGAGACGCGTCTCAGCGCGGGCCAGCTAGCTATAGCGTTTTTAGAATTTAGCCAGGAACAAAAATGTGCAATTTTTTGCAGTTCTATGCGAGCCAGACGAACGTTTGAGACGTCTGGAGACGCGTCTCGGCGCGGGCCAGCTAGCTATAGCGCTTTTAGGATTTAGCCAGGAACAAAAATGTGCAATTTTTTTGCAGTTCTATGCGAGCCAGACGCACGTTTGAGGCGTCTGGAGACGCGTCTCGGCGCGGGCCAGCTAGCTATAGCGTTTTTAGAATTTAGCCAGGAACAAAAATGTGCAATTTTTTGCAGTTCTATGCGAGCCAGACGCACGTTTGAGGCGTCTGGAGACGCGTCTCGGCGCGGGCCAGCTAGCTATAGCGTTTTTAGGATTTAGCCAGGAACAAAAATGTGCAATGTTTTGCAGTTCTATGCGAGCCAGACGCACGTTTGAGGCGTCTGGAGACGCGTCTCGGCGCAGGCCAGCTAGCTGTAGCATTTTTAGGATTTAGCCAGGTACAAAAATGTGCAATTTTTTGCAGTTCTATGCGAGCCAGACGCACGTTTGAGGCGTCTGGAGACGCGTCTCGGCGCGGGCCAGCTAGCTATAGCGTTTTTAGAATTTAGCCAGGAACAAAAATGTGCAATTTTTCGCAGTTTTATGCGAGCCAGACGCACGTTTGAGGCGTCTGGAGACGCGTCTCGGCGTGGGCCAGCTAGCTATAGCGTTTTTAGAATTTAGCCAGAAACAAAAATGTGCAATTTTTTGCAGTTCTATGCCAGCCAGACGCACGTTTGAGGCGTCTGGAGACGCGTCTCGGCGCGGGCCAGCTTGCTATAGCGTTTCTAGAATTTAGCCAGGAACAAAAATGTGCAATTTTTTGCAGTTCTATGCGAGCCAGACGCACGTTTGAGGCGTCTCGGCGCCGGCCAGCTAGCTATAGCGTTTTTAGAATTTAGCCAGGAACAAAAATGTGCAATTTTTTGCAGTTCTATGCGAGCCAGACGCACGTTTGAGGCGTCTCGGCGCCGGCCAGCTAGCTATAGCGTTTTTAGAATTAAGCCAGAAACAAAAATGTGCAATTTTTTGCAGTTCTATGCAAGCCAGACGCACGTTTGAGGCGTCTGGAGAGGTGTCTCGACGCGGGCCAACTAGCTATAGCGTTTTTAGAATTTAGCTAGGAACAAAAATGTGCAATTTTTTGCAGTTCTATGCGAGCCAGACGCACGTTTGAGGCGTCTGGAGACGCGTCTCGGCGCGGGCCAGCTAGCTATAGCGTTTTTAGGATTTAGCCAGGAACAAAAATGTGCAATTTTTTGCAGTTCTATGCGAGCCAGACGCACGTTTGAGGCGTCTGGAGACGCGTCTCGGCGCGGGCCAGCTAGCTATAGCGTTTTTAGAATTAAGCTAGGAACAAAAATGTGCAATTTTTTGCAGTTCTATGCGAGCCAGACGCACGTTTGAGGCGTCTGGAGACGCGTCTCGGCGCGGGCCAGCTAGCTATAGCGTTTTTAGGATTTAGCCAGAAACAAAAATGTGCAATTTTTCGCAGTTCTATGCGAGCCAGACGCACGTTTGAGGCGTCTGGAGACGCGTCTCGGCGCAGGCCAGCTAGCTATAGCATTTTTAGGATTTAGCCAGAAACAAAAATGTGCAATTTTTCGCAGTTCTATGCGAGCCAGACGCACGTTTGAGGCGTCTGGAGACGCGTCTCGGCGCGGGCCAGCTAGCTATAGTATTTTTAGAATTTAGCCAGAAACAAAAATGTGCAATTTTTCGCAGTTTTATGCGAGCCAGACGCACGTTTGAGGCGTCTCGGCGCCGGCCAGCTAGCTATAGCGTTTTTAGAATTTAGCCAGGAACAAAAATGTGCAATTTTTTGCAGTTCTATGCGAGCCAGACGCACGTTTGAGGCGTCTGGAGACGCGTCTCGGCGCGGGCCAGCTAGCTATAGCGTTTTTAGAATTTAGCCAGGAACAAAAATGTGCAATTTTTTGCAGTTCTATGCGAGCCAGACGCACGTTTGAGGCGTCTGGAGACGCGTCTCGGCGCGGGCCAGCTAGCTGTAGCATTTTTAGGATTTAGCCAGGTACAAAAATTTGCAATTTTTTGCAGTTCTATGCGAGCCAGACGCACGTTTGAGGCGTCTGGAGACGCGTCTCGGCGCGGGCCAGCTAGCTATAGCGTTTTTAGAATTTAGCCAGGAACAAAAATGTGCAATTTTTCGCAGTTTTATGCGAGCCAGACGCACGTTTGAGGCGTCTGGAGACGCGTCTCGGTGTGGGCCAGCTAGCTATAGCGTTTTTAGAATTTAGCCGGAAACAAAAATGTGCAATTTTTTGCAGTTCTATGCAAGCCAGACGCACGTTTGAGGCGTCTGGAGACGCGTCTCGGCGCGGGCCAGCTTGCTATAGCGTTTCTAGAATTTAGCCAGGAACAAAAATGTGCAATTTTTTGCAGTTCTATGCGAGCCAGACGCACGTTTGAGGCGTCTCGGCGCCGGCCAGCTAGCTATAGCGTTTTTAGAATTTAGCCAGGAACAAAAATGTGCAATTTTTTGCAGTTCTATGCGAGCCAGACGCACGTTTGAGGCGTCTCGGCGCCGGCCAGCTAGCTATAGCGTTTTTAGAATTAAGCCAGAAACAAAAATGTGCAATTTTTTGCAGTTCTATGCAAGCCAGACGCACGTTTGAGGCGTCTGGAGAGGCGTCTCGACGCGGGCCATCTAGCTATAGCGTTTTTAGAATTTAGCTAGGAACAAAAATGTGCAATTTTTTGCAGTTCTATGCGAGCCAGACGCACGTTTGAGGCGTCTGGAGACGCGTCTCGGCGCGGGCCAGCTAGCTATAGCGTTTTTAGGATTTAGCCAGGAACAAAAATGTGCAATTTTTTGCAGTTCTATGCGAGCCAGACGCACGTTTGAGGCGTCTGGAGACGCGTCTCGGCGCGGGCCAGCTAGCTATAGCGTTTTTAGAATTAAGCTAGGGACAAAAATGTGCAATTTTTTGCAGTTCTATGCGAGCCAGACGCACGTTTGAGGCGTCTGGAGACGCGTCTCGGCGCGGGCCAGCTAGCTATAGCGCTTTTAGGATTTAGCCAGGAACAAAAATGTGCAATTTTTTTGCAGTTCTATGCGAGCCAGACGCACGTTTGAGGCGTCTGGAGACGCGTCTCGGCGCGGGCCAGCTAGCTATAGCGTTTTTAGAATTTAGCCAGGAACAAAAATGTGCAATTTTTTGCAGTTCTATGCGAGCCAGACGCACGTTTGAGGCGTCTGGAGACGCGTCTCGGCGCGGGCCAGCTAGCTATAGCGTTTTTAGGATTTAGCCAGGAACAAAAATGTGCAATGTTTTGCAGTTCTATGCGAGCCAGACGCACGTTTGAGGCGTCTGGAGACGCGTCTCGGCGCAGGCCAGCTAGCTGTAGCATTTTTAGGATTTAGCCAGGTACAAAAATGTGCAATTTTTTGCAGTTCTATGCGAGCCAGACGCACGTTTGAGGCGTCTGGAGACGCGTCTCGGCGCGGGCCAGCTAGCTATAGCGTTTTTAGAATTTAGCCAGGAACAAAAATGTGCAATTTTTCGCAGTTTTATGCGAGCCAGACGCACGTTTGAGGCGTCTGGAGACGCGTCTCGGCGTGGGCCAGCTAGCTATAGCGTTTTTAGAATTTAGCCAGAAACAAAAATGTGCAATTTTTTGCAGTTCTATGCCAGCCAGACGCACGTTTGAGGCGTCTGGAGACGCGTCTCGGCGCGGGCCAGCTTGCTATAGCGTTTCTAGAATTTAGCCAGGAACAAAAATGTGCAATTTTTTGCAGTTCTATGCGAGCCAGACGCACGTTTGAGGCGTCTCGGCGCCGGCCAGCTAGCTATAGCGTTTTTAGAATTTAGCCAGGAACAAAAATGTGCAATTTTTTGCAGTTCTATGCGAGCCAGACGCACGTTTGAGGCGTCTCGGCGCCGGCCAGCTAGCTATAGCGTTTTTAGAATTAAGCCAGAAACAAAAATGTGCAATTTTTTGCAGTTCTATGCAAGCCAGACGCACGTTTGAGGCGTCTGGAGAGGTGTCTCGACGCGGGCCAACTAGCTATAGCGTTTTTAGAATTTAGCTAGGAACAAAAATGTGCAATTTTTTGCAGTTCTATGCGAGCCAGACGCACGTTTGAGGCGTCTGGAGACGCGTCTCGGCGCGGGCCAGCTAGCTATAGCGTTTTTAGGATTTAGCCAGGAACAAAAATGTGCAATTTTTTGCAGTTCTATGCGAGCCAGACGCACGTTTGAGGCGTCTGGAGACGCGTCTCGGCGCGGGCCAGCTAGCTATAGCGTTTTTAGAATTAAGCTAGGAACAAAAATGTGCAATTTTTTGCAGTTCTATGCGAGCCAGACGCACGTTTGAGGCGTCTGGAGACGCGTCTCGGCGCGGGCCAGCTAGCTATAGCGTTTTTAGGATTTAGCCAGAAACAAAAATGTGCAATTTTTCGCAGTTCTATGCGAGCCAGACGCACGTTTGAGGCGTCTGGAGACGCGTCTCGGCGCAGGCCAGCTAGCTATAGCATTTTTAGGATTTAGCCAGAAACAAAAATGTGCAATTTTTCGCAGTTCTATGCGAGCCAGACGCACGTTTGAGGCGTCTGGAGACGCGTCTCGGCGCGGGCCAGCTAGCTATAGTATTTTTAGAATTTAGCCAGAAACAAAAATGTGCAATTTTTCGCAGTTTTATGCGAGCCAGACGCACGTTTGAGGCGTCTCGGCGCCGGCCAGCTAGCTATAGCGTTTTTAGAATTTAGCCAGGAACAAAAATGTGCAATTTTTTGCAGTTCTATGCGAGCCAGACGCACGTTTGAGGCGTCTGGAGACGCGTCTCGGCGCGGGCCAGCTAGCTATAGCGTTTTTAGAATTTAGCCAGGAACAAAAATGTGCAATTTTTTGCAGTTCTATGCGAGCCAGACGCACGTTTGAGGCGTCTGGAGACGCGTCTCGGCGCGGGCCAGCTAGCTGTAGCATTTTTAGGATTTAGCCAGGTACAAAAATTTGCAATTTTTTGCAGTTCTATGCGAGCCAGACGCACGTTTGAGGCGTCTGGAGACGCGTCTCGGCGCGGGCCAGCTAGCTATAGCGTTTTTAGAATTTAGCCAGGAACAAAAATGTGCAATTTTTCGCAGTTTTATGCGAGCCAGACGCACGTTTGAGGCGTCTGGAGACGCGTCTCGGTGTGGGCCAGCTAGCTATAGCGTTTTTAGAATTTAGCCGGAAACAAAAATGTGCAATTTTTTGCAGTTCTATGCAAGCCAGACGCACGTTTGAGGCGTCTGGAGACGCGTCTCGGCGCGGGCCAGCTTGCTATAGCGTTTCTAGAATTTAGCCAGGAACAAAAATGTGCAATTTTTTGCAGTTCTATGCGAGCCAGACGCACGTTTGAGGCGTCTCGGCGCCGGCCAGCTAGCTATAGCGTTTTTAGAATTTAGCCAGGAACAAAAATGTGCAATTTTTTGCAGTTCTATGCGAGCCAGACGCACGTTTGAGGCGTCTCGGCGCCGGCCAGCTAGCTATAGCGTTTTTAGAATTAAGCCAGAAACAAAAATGTGCAATTTTTTGCAGTTCTATGCAAGCCAGACGCACGTTTGAGGCGTCTGGAGAGGCGTCTCGACGCGGGCCATCTAGCTATAGCGTTTTTAGAATTTAGCTAGGAACAAAAATGTGCAATTTTTTGCAGTTCTATGCGAGCCAGACGCACGTTTGAGGCGTCTGGAGACGCGTCTCGGCGCGGGCCAGCTAGCTATAGCGTTTTTAGGATTTAGCCAGGAACAAAAATGTGCAATTTTTTGCAGTTCTATGCGAGCCAGACGCACGTTTGAGGCGTCTGGAGACGCGTCTCGGCGCGGGCCAGCTAGCTATAGCGTTTTTAGAATTAAGCTAGGGACAAAAATGTGCAATTTTTTGCAGTTCTATGCGAGCCAGACGCACGTTTGAGGCGTCTGGAGACGCGTCTCGGCGCGGGCCAGCTAGCTATAGCGTTTTTAGGATTTAGCCAGGAACAAAAATGTGCAATGTTTTGCAGTTCTATGCGAGCCAGACGCACGTTTGAGGCGTCTGGAGACGCGTCTCGGCGCAGGCCAGCTAGCTATAGCATTTTTAGGATTTAGCCAGAAACAAAAATGTGCAATTTTTCGCAGTTCTATGCGAGCCAGACGCACGTTTGAGGCGTCTGGAGACGCGTCTCGGCGCGGGCCAGCTAGCTATAGTATTTTTAGATTTTAGCCAGAAACAAAAATGTGCAATTTTTCGCAGTTTTATGCGAGCCAGACGCACGTTTGAGGCGTCTCGGCGCCGGCCAGCTAGCTATAGCGTTTTTAGAATTTAGCCAGGAACAAAAATGTGCAATTTTTTGCAGTTCTATGCGAGCCAGACGCACGTTTGAGGCGTCTGGAGACGCGTCTCGGCGCGGGCCAGCTAGCTATAGCGTTTTTAGAATTTAGCCAGGAACAAAAATGTGCAATTTTTTGCAGTTCTATGCGAGCCAGACGCACGTTTGAGGCGTCTGGAGACGCGTCTCGGCGCGGGCCAGCTAGCTATCGCGTTTTTAGAATTTAGCCAGGAACGAAAATGTGCAATTTTTTGCAGTTCTATGCGAGCCAGACGCACGTTTGAGGCGTCTGAAGACGCGTCTCGGCGCGGGCCAGCTAGCTATAGCGTTTTTAGAATTTAGCGAGGAACAAAAATGTGCAATTTTTTTGCAGTTCTATGCGAGCCAGACGCACGTTTGAGGCATCTGGAGACGCGTCTCGGCGCGGGCCAGCCAGCTATAGCGTTTTTAGAATTTAGCCAGGAACAAAAATGTGCAATTTTTTGCAGTTCTATGCGAGCCAGACGCACGTTTGAGGCGTCTGGAGACGCGTCTCGGCGCGGGCCAGCTAGCTGTAGCATTTTTAGGATTTAGCCAGGTACAAAAATGTGCAATTTTTTGCAGTTCTATGCGAGCCAGACGCACGTTTGAGGCGTCTGGAGACGCGTCTCGGCGCGGGCCAGCTAGCTATAGCGTTTTTAGAATTTAGCGGGAACAAAAATGTGCAATTTTTCGCAGTTTTATGCGAGCCAGACGCACGTTTGAGGCGTCTGGAGACGCGTCTCGGCGCGGGCCAGCTAGCTATAGTATTTTTAGATTTTAGCCAGAAACAAAAATGTGCAATTTTTCGCAGTTTTATGCGAGCCAGACGCACGTTTGAGGCGTCTCGGCGCCGGCCAGCTAGCTATAGCGTTTTTAGAATTTAGCCAGGAACAAAAATGTGCAATTTTTTGCAGTTCTATGCGAGCCAGACGCACGTTTGAGGCGTCTGGAGACGCGTCTCGGCGCGGGCCAGCTAGCTATAGCGTTTTTAGAATTTAGCCAGGAACAAAAATGTGCAATTTTTTGCAGTTCTATGCGAGCCAGACGCACGTTTGAGGCGTCTGGAGACGCGTCTCGGCGCGGGCCAGCTAGCTATCGCGTTTTTAGAATTTAGCCAGGAACGAAAATGTGCAATTTTTTGCAGTTCTATGCGAGCCAGACGCACGTTTGAGGCGTCTGAAGACGCGTCTCGGCGCGGGCCAGCTAGCTATAGCGTTTTTAGAATTTAGCGAGGAACAAAAATGTGCAATTTTTTTGCAGTTCTATGCGAGCCAGACGCACGTTTGAGGCATCTGGAGACGCGTCTCGGCGCGGGCCAGCCAGCTATAGCGTTTTTAGAATTTAGCCAGGAACAAAAATGTGCAATTTTTTGCAGTTCTATGCGAGCCAGACGCACGTTTGAGGCGTCTGGAGACGCGTCTCGGCGCGGGCCAGCTAGCTGTAGCATTTTTAGGATTTAGCCAGGTACAAAAATGTGCAATTTTTTGCAGTTCTATGCGAGCCAGACGCACGTTTGAGGCGTCTGGAGACGCGTCTCGGCGCGGGCCAGCTAGCTATAGCGTTTTTAGAATTTAGCGGGAACAAAAATGTGCAATTTTTCGCAGTTTTATGCGAGCCAGACGCACGTTTGAGGCGTGTGGAGACGCGTCTCGGCGTGGGCCAGCTAGCTATAGCGTTTTTAGAATTTAGCCAGGAACAAAAATGTGCAATTTTTTGCAGTTCTATGCAAGCCAGACGCACGTTTGAGGCGTCTGGAGACGCGTCTCGGCGCGGGCCAGCTTGCTATAGCGTTTCTAGAATTTAGCCAGGAACAAAAATGTGCAATTTTTTGCAGTTCTATGCGAGCCAGACGCACGTTTGAGGCGTCTGGAGACGCGTCTCGACGCGGGCCAGCTAGCTATATCGTTTTTAGAATTAAGCTAGGAACAAAAATGTGCAATTTTTTGCAGTTCTATGCGAGCCAGACGCACGTTTGAGGCATCTGGAGACGCGTCTCGGCGCGGGCCAGCTAGCTATAGCGTTTTTAGAATTTAGCCAGGAACAAAAATGTGCAATTTCTTGCAGTTCTATGCGAGCCAGACGCACGTTTGAGGCGTCTCGGCGCCGGCCAGCTAGCTATAGCGTTTTTAGAATTTAGCCAGGAACAAAAATGTGCAATTTTTTGCAGTTCTATGCGAGCCAGACGAACGTTTGAGACGTCTGGAGACGCGTCTCGGCGCGGGCCAGCTAGCTATAGCGCTTTTAGGATTTAGCCAGGAACAAAAATGTGCAATTTTTTTGCAGTTCTGTGCGAGCCAGACGCACGTTTGAGGCGTCTGGAGACGCGTCTCGGCGCGGACCAGCTAGATATAGCGTTTTTAGAATTTAGCCAGGAACAAAAATGTGCAATTTTTTGCAGTTCTATGCGAGCCAGACGCACGTTTGAGGCGTCTGGAGACGCGTCTCGGCGCGGGCCAGCTAGCTATAGCGTTTTTAGGAATTTTTCGCAGTTCTATGCAAGCCAGACGCACGTTTCAGGCGTCTGGAGACGCGTCTCGGCGCGGGCCAGCTTGCTATAGCGTTTTTAGAATTTAGCCAGAAACAAAAATGTGCAATTTTTTGCAGTTCTATGCAAGCCAGACGCACGTTTGAGGCGTCTGGAGACGCGTCTCGGCGCGGGCCAGCTTGCTATAGCGTTTCTAGAATTTAGCCAGGAACAAAAATGTGCAATTTTTTGCAGTTCTATGCAAGCCAGACGCACGTTTGAGGCGTCTGGAGACGCGTCTCGGCGCGGGCCAGCTTGCTATAGCGTTTCTAGAATTTAGCCAGGAACAAAAATGTGCAATTTTTTGCAGTTCTATGCGAGCCAGACGCACGTTTGAGGCGTCTCGGCGCCGGCCAGCTAGCTATAGCGTTTTTAGAATTTAGCCAGAAACAAAAATGTGCAATTTTTTGCAGTTCTATGCATGCCAGACGCACGTTTGAGGCGTCTGGAGACGCGTCTCGGCGCGGGCCAGCTTGCTATAGCGTTTCTAGAATTTAGCCAGGAACAAAAATGTGCAATTTTTTGCAGTTCTATGCGAGCCAGACGCACGTTTGAGGCGTCTCGGCGCCGGCCAGCTAGCTATAGCGTTTTTAGAATTTAGCCAGGAACAAAAATGTGCAATTTTTTGCAGTTCTATGCAAGCCAGACGCACGTTTGAGGCGTCTGGAGACGCGTCTCGGCGCGGGCCAGCTTGCTATAGCGTTTCTAGAATTTAGCCAGGAACAAAAATGTGCAATTTTTCGCAGTTTTATGCGAGCCAGACGCACGTTTGAGGCGTCTGGAGACGCGTCTCGGCGCGGGCCAGCTAGCTATAGCGTTTTTAGAATTTAGCGAGGAACAAAAATGTGCAATTTTTTGCAGTTCTATGCGAGCCAGACGCACGTTTGAGGCATCTGGAGACGCGTCTCGGCGCGGGCCAGCTAGCTATAGCGTTTTTAGAATTTAGCCAGGAACAAAAATGTGCAATTTTTTGCAGTTCTATGCGAGCCAGACGCACGTTTGAGGCGTCTCGGCGCCGGCCAGCTAGCTATAGCGTTTTTAGAATTTAGCCAGGAACAAAAATGTGCAATTTTTTGCAGTTCTATGCGAGCCAGACGCACGTTTGAGGCGTCTGGAGACGCGTCTCGGCGCGGGCCAGCTAGCTATAGCGTTTTAGAATTTAGCCAGGAACAAAAATGTGCAATTTTTTGCAGTTCTACGCGAGCCAGACGCACGTTTGAGGCGTCTGAAGACGCGTCTCGGCGCGGGCCAGCTAGCTATAGCGTTTTTAGAATTTAGCGAGGAACAAAAATGTGCAATTTTTTGCAGTTCTATGCGAGCCAGACGCACGTTTGAGGCATCTGGAGACGCGTCTCGGCGCGGGCCAGCTAGCTATAGCGTTTTTAGAATTTAGCCAGGAACAAAAATGTGCAATTTTTTGCAGTTCTATGCGAGCCAGACGAACGTTTGAGACGTCTGGAGACCCGTCTCGGCGCGGGCCAGCTAGCTATAGCGCTTTTAGGATTTAGCCAGGAACAAAAATGTGCAATTTTTTTGCAGTTCTATGCGAGCCAGACGCACGTTTGAGGCGTCTGGAGACGCGTCTCGGCGCGGACCAGCTAGATATAGCGTTTTTAGAATTTAGCCAGGAACAAAAATGTGCAATTTTTTGCAGTTCTATGCGAGCCAGACGCACGTTTGAGGCGTCTGGAGACGCGTCTCGGCGCGGGCCAGCTAGCTATAGCGTTTTTAGGATTTAGCCAGGAACAAAAATGTGCAATGTTTTGCAGTTCTATGCGAGCCAGACGCACGTTTGAGGCGTCTGGAGACGCGTCTCGGCGCAGGCCAGCTAGCTGTAGCATTTTTAGGATTTAGCCAGGTACAAAAATGTGCAATTTTTTGCAGTTCTATGCGAGCCAGACGCACGTTTGAGGCGTCTGGAGACGCGTCTCGGCGCGGGCCAGCTAGCTATAGCGTTTTTAGAATTTAGCCAGGAACAAAAATGTGCAATTTTTCGCAGTTTTATGCGAGCCAGACGCACGTTTGAGGCGTCTGGAGACGCGTCTCGGCGTGGGCCAGCTAGCTATAGCGTTTTTAGAATTTAGCCAGAAACAAAAATGTGCAATTTTTTGCAGTTCTATGCAAGCCAGACGCACGTTTGAGGCGTCTGGAGACGCGTCTCGGCGCGGGCCAGCTTGCTATAGCGTTTCTAGAATTTAGCCAGGAACAAAAATGTGCAATTTTTTCCAGTTCTATGCGAGCCAGACGCACGTTTGAGGCGTCTCGGCGCCGGCCAGCTAGCTATAGCGTTTTTAGAATTTAGCCAGGAACAAAAATGTGCAATTTTTTGCAGTTGTATGCGAGCCAGACGCACGTTTGAGGCGTCTGGAGACGCGTCTCGGCGCGGGCCAGCTAGCTATAGCGTTTTTAGGATTTAGTCAGGAACAAAAATGTGCAATGTTTTGCAGTTCTATGCGAGCCAGACGCACGTTTGAGGCGTCTGGAGACGCGTCTCGGCGCGGGCCAGCTAGCTATAGCGTTTTTAGAATTTAGGCAGGAACAAGAATGTGCAATTTTTTGCAGTTCTATCCCAGCCAGACGCACGTTTGAGGCGTCTGGAGAGGCGTCTCGACGCGGGCCAACTAGCTATAGCGTTTTTAGGATTTAGCCAGGAACAAAAATGTGCAATTTTTCGCAGTTTTATGCGAGCCAGACGCACGTTTGAGGCGTCTCGGCGCCGGCCAGCTAGCTATAGCGTTTTTATAATTTAGCCAGGAACAAAAATGTGCAATTTTTTGCAGTTCTATGCGAGCCAGATGCACGTTTGAGGCGTCTGGAGACGCGTCTCGGCGCGGGCCAGCTAGCTATAGCGTTTTTAGAATTTAGCCAGGAACAAAAATGTGCAATTTTTTGCAGTTCTATGCGAGCCAGACGCACGTTTGAGGCGTTTGGAGACGCGTCTCGGCGCGGGCCAGCTAGCTATAGCGTTTTTAGAATTTAGCCAGGAACAAAAATGTGCAATTTTTTGCAGTTCTATGCGAGCCAGACGCACGTTTGAGGCGTCTGAAGACGCGTCTCGGCGCGGGCCAGCTAGCTATAGCGTTTTTAGAATTTAGCGAGGAACAAAAATGTGCAATTTTTTGCAGTTCTATGCGAGCCAGACGCACGTTTGAGGCATCTGGAGACGCGTCTCGGCGCGGGCCAGCTAGCTATAGCGTTTTTAGAATTTAGCCAGGAACAAAAATGTGCAATTTTTTGCAGTTCTATGCGAGCCAGACGCACGTTTGAGGCGTCTGGAGACGCGTCTCGGCGCGGGCCAGCTAGCTATAGCGTTTTTAGAATTTAGCCAGGAACAAAAATGTGCAATTTTTTGCAGTTCTATGCGAGCCAGACGCACGTTTGAGGCGTCTGGAGACGCGTCTCGGCGCGGGCCAGCTAGCTGTAGCATTTTTAGGATTTAGCCAGGTACAAAAATGTGCAATTTTTTGCAGTTCTATGCGAGCCAGACGCACGTTTGAGGCGTCTGGAGACGCGTCTCGGCGCGGGCCAGCTAGCTATAGCGTTTTTAGAATTTAGCCAGGAACAAAAATGTGCAATTTTTCGCAGTTTTATGCGAGCCAGACGCACGTTTGAGGCGTGTGGAGACGCGTCTCGGCGTGGGCCAGCTAGCTATAGCGTTTTTAGAATTTAGCCAGGAACAAAAATGTGCAATTTTTTGCAGTTCTATGCAAGCCAGACGCACGTTTGAGGCGTCTGGAGACGCGTCTCGGCGCGGGCCAGCTTGCTATAGCGTTTCTAGAATTTAGCCAGGAACAAAAATGTGCAATTTATTGCAGTTCTATGCGAGCCAGACGCACGTTTGAGGCGTCTGGAGACGCGTCTCGGCGCGGGCCAGCTAGCTATAGCGTTTTTAGAATTAAGCTAGGAACAAAAATGTGCAATTTTTTGCAGTTCTATGCGAGCCAGACGCACGTTTGAGGCGTCTGGAGACGCGTCTCGGCGCGGGCCAGCTAGCTATAGCGTTTTTAGGATTTAGCCAGGAACAAAAATGTGCAATTTTTTGCAGTTCTATGCGAGCCAGACGCACGTTTGAGGCGTCTGGAGACGTGTCTCGGCGCGGGCCAGCTAGCTATAGCGTTTTTAGAATTTAGCCAGGAACAAAAATGTGCAATTTTTTGCAGTTCTATCCGAGCCAGACGCACGTTTGAGGCGTCTGGAGAGGCGTCTCGACGCGGGCCAACTAGCTATAGCGTTTTTCGGATTTAGCCAGGAACAAAAATGTGCAATTTTTTGCAGTTCTATGCGAGCCAGACGCACGTTTGAGGCGTCTGGAGACGCGTCTCGGCGCGGGCCAGCTAGCTATAGCGTTTTTAGAATTAAGCTAGGAACAAAAATGTGCAATTTTTTGCAGTTCTATGCGAGCCAGACGCACGTTTGAGGCGTCTGGAGACGCGTCTCGGCGCGGGCCAGCTAGCTATAGCGTTTTTAGGATTTAGCCAGGAACAAAAATGTGCAATGTTTTGCAGTTCTATGCGAGCCAGACGCACGTTTGAGGCGTCTGGAGACGCGTCTCGGCGCAGGCCAGCTAGCTATAGCATTTTTAGGATTTAGCCAGGTACAAAAATGTGCAATTTTTTGCAGTTCTATGCGAGCCAGACGCACGTTTGAGGCGTCTGGAGACGCGTCTCGGCGCGGGCCAGCTAGCTATAGTATTTTTAGAATTTAGCCAGAAACAAAAATGTGCAATTTTTCGCAGTTTTATGCGAGCCAGACGCACGTTTGAGGCGTCTCGGCGCCGGCCAGCTAGCTATAGCGTTTTTAGAATTTAGCCAGGAACAAAAATGTGCAATTTTTTGCAGTTCTATGCGAGCCAGACGCACGTTTGAGGCGTCTGGGGACGCGTCTCGGCGCGGGCCAGCTAGCTATAGCGTTTTTAGAATTTAGCCAGGAACAAAAATGTGCAATTTTTTGCAGTTCTATGCGAGCCAGACGCACGTTTGAGGCGTCTGGAGACGCGTCTCGGCGCGGGCCAGCTAGCTATAGCGTTTTTAGAATTAAGCTAGGAACAAAAATGTGCAATTTTTTGCAGTTCTATGCGAGCCAGACGCACGTTTGAGGCGTCTGCAGACGCGTCTCGGCGCGGGCCAGCTAGCTATAGCGTTTTTAGGATTTAGCCAGGAACAAAAATGTGCAATGTTTTGCAGTTCTATGCGAGCCAGACGCACGTTTGAGGCGTCTGGAGACGCGTCTCGGCGCAGGCTAGCTAGCTATAGCATTTTTAGGATTTAGCCAGGTACAAAAATGTGCAATTTTTTGCAGTTCTATGCGAGCCAGACGCACGTTTGAGGCGTCTGGAGACGCGTCTCGGCGCGGGCCAGCTAGCTGTAGTATTTTTAGAATTTAGCCAGAAACAAAAATGTGCAATTTTTCGCAGTTTTATGCGAGCCAGACGCACGTTTGAGGCGTCTCGGCGCCGGCCAGCTAGCTATAGCGTTTTTAGGATTTAGCCAGGAACAAAAATGTGCAATGTTTTGCAGTTCTATGCGAGCCAGACGCACGTTTGAGGCGTCTGGAGACGCGTCTCGGCGTGGGCCAGCTAGCTATAGCGTTTTTAGAATTTAGCCAGGAACAAAAATGTGCAATTTTTTGCAGTTCTATGCGAGCCAGACGCACGTTTGAGGCGTCTGGAGACGCGTCTCGGCGCGGGCCAGCTAGCTATAGCGTTTTTAGAATTTAGCCAGGAACAAAAATGTGCAATGTTTTGCAGTTCTATGCGAGCCAGACGCACGTTTGAGGCGTCTGAAGACGCGTCTCGGCGCGGGCCAGCTAGCTATAGCGTTTTTAGAATTTAGCGAGGAACAAAAATGTTCAATTTTTTGCAGTTCTATGCGAGCCAGACGCACGTTTGAGGCATCTGGAGACGCGTCTCGGCGCGGGCCAGCTAGCTATAGCGTTTTTAGAATTTAGCCAGGAACAAAAATGTGCAATTTTTTGCAGTTCTATGCGAGCCAGACGCACGTTTGAGGCGTCTGGAGACGCGTCTCGGCGCGGGCCAGCTAGCTATAGCGTTTTTAGGATTTAGCCAGGAACAAAAATGTGCAATGTTTTGCAGTTCTATGCGAGCCAGACGCACGTTTGAGGCGTCTGGAGACGCGTCTCGGCGCGGGCCAGCTAGCTGTAGCATTTTTAGGATTTAGCCAGGTACAAAAATGTGCAATTTTTTGCAGTTCTATGCGAGCCAGACGCACGTTTGAGAGGTCTGGAGACGCGTCTCGGCGCGGGCCAGCTAGCTATAGCGTTTTTAGAATTTAGCCAGGAACAAAAATGTGCAATTTTTCGCAGTTTTATGCGAGCCAGACGCACGTTTGAGGCGTGTGGATACGCGTCTCGGCGTGGGCCAGCTAGCTATAGCGTTTTTAGAATTTAGCCAGGAACAAAAATGTGCAATTTTTTGCAGTTCTATGCAAGCCAGACGCACGTTTGAGGCGTCTGGAGACGCGTCTCGGCGCGGGCCAGCTTGCTATAGCGTTTCTAGAATTTAGCCAGGAACAAAAATGTGCAATTTTTTGCAGTTCTATGCGAGCCAGACGCACGTTTGAGGCGTCTGGAGACGCGTCTCGGCGCGGGCCAGCTAGCTATAGCGTTTCTAGAATTTAGCCAGGAACAAAAATGTGCAATTTTTTGCAGTTCTATGCGAGCCAGACGCACGTTTGAGGCGTCTGGAGACGCGTCTCGGCGCGGGCCAGCTAGCTATAGCGTTTCTAGAATTAAGCTAGGAACAAAAATGTGCAATTTTTTGCAGTTCTATGCGAGCCAGACGCACGTTTGAGGCGTCTGGAGACGCGTCTCGGCGCGGGCCAGCTAGCTATAGCGTTTTTAGGATTTAGCCAGGAACAAAAATGTGCAATGTTTTGCAGTTCTATGCGAGCCAGACGCACGTTTGAGGCGTCTGGAGACGCGTCTCGGCGCGGGCCAGCTAGCTATAGCGTTTTTAGAATTTAGCCAGGAACAAAAATGTGCAATGTTTTGCAGTTCTATGCGAGCCAGACGCACGTTTGAGGCGTCTGGAGACGCGTCTCGGCGCGGGCCAGCTAGCTATAGCGTTTTTAGAATTTAGCCAGGAACAAAAATGTGCAATTTTTTGCAGTTCTATCCGAGCCAGACGCACGTTTGAGGCGTCTGGAGAGGCGTCTCGACGCGGGCCAGCTAGCTATAGCGTTTTTAGGATTTAGCCAGGAACAAAAATGTGCAATTTTTTGCAGTTCAATGCGAGCCAGACGCACGTTTGAGGCGTCTGGAGACGCGTCTCGGCGCGGGCCAGCTAGCTATAGCGTTTTTAGGATTTAGCCAGGAACAAAAATGTGCAATTTTTTTCAATTCTATGCGAGCCAGACGCACGTTTGAGGCGTCTGGAGACGCGTCTCGGCGCGGGCCAGCTAGCTATAGCGTTTTTAGAATTAAGCTAGGAACAAAAATGTGCAATTTTTTGCAGTTCTATGCGAGCCAGACGCACGTTTGAGGCGTCTGGAGACGCGTCTCGGCGCGGGCCAGCTAGCTATAGCGTTTTTAGGATTTAGCCAGGAACAAAAATGTGCAATGTTTTGCAGTTCTATGCGAGCCAGACGCACGTTTGAGGCGTCTGGAGACGCGTCTCGGCGCAGGCCAGCTAGCTATAGCATTTTTAGGATTTAGCCAGGTACAAAAATGTGGAATTTTTTGCAGTTCTATGCGAGCCAGACGCACGTTTGAGGCGTCTGGAGACGCGTCTCGGCGCGGGCCAGCTAGCTATAGCGTTTTTAGAATTTAGCCAGGAACAAAAATGTGCAATTTTTCGCAGTTTTATGCGAGCCAGACGCACGTTTGAGGCGTCTGGAGACGCGTTTCGGCGCGGGCCAGCTAGCTATAGCGTTTTTAGAATTTAGCCAGGAACAAAAATGTACAATTTTTTGCAGTTCTATGCGAGCCAGACGCACGTTTGAGGCGTCTGGAGACGCGTCTCGGCGCGGGCCAGCTAGCTATAGCGTCTTAAGAATTTAGCCAGGAACAAAAATGTGCAATTTTTTGCAGTTCTATGCGAGCCAGACGCACGTTTGAGGCGTCTGGAGACGCGTCTCGGCGCGGGCCAGCTAGCTATAGCGTTTTTAGAATTTAGCCAGGACAAAAATGTGCAATTTTTTGCAGTTCTATGCGAGCCAGACGCACGTTTGAGGCGTCTGGAGACGCGTCTCGGCGCGGGCCAGCTAGCTATAGCGGTTTTAGAATTTAGCCAGGAACAAAAGTGTGCAATTTTTTGCAGTTCTATGCGAGCCAGACGCACGTTTGAGGCGTCTCGGCGCCGGCCAGCTAGCTATAGCGTTTTTAGAATTTAGCCAGGAACAAAAATGTGCAATTTTTTGCAGTTCTATGCGAGCCAGACGCACGTTTGAGGCGTCTGGAGACGCGTCTCGGCGCGGGCCAGCTAGCTATAGCGTTTTTAGAATTTAGCCAGGAACAAAAATGTGCAATTTTTTGCAGTTCTATGCGAGCCAGACGCACGTTTGAGGCGTCTGGAGACGCGTCTCGGTGCGGGCCAGCTAGCTATAGCGTTTTTAGAATTTAGCCAGGAACAAAAATGTGCAATTTTTTGTAGTTCTATGCGAGCCAGACGCACGTTTGAGGCGTCTAGAGACGCATCTCGGCGCGGGCCAGCTAGCTATAGCGTTTTTAGAATATAGCCAGGAACAAAAATGTGCAATTTTTTGCAGTTCTATGCGAGCCAGACGCACGTTTGAGGCGTCTGGAGACGCGTCTCGGCGCGGGCCAGCCAGCTATCGCGTTTTTAGGATTTAGCCAGGAACAAAAATGTGCAATTTTTTGCAGTTCTATGCGAGCCAGACGCACGTTTGAGGCGTCTGGAGACGCGTCTCGGCGCGGGCCAGCCAGCTATCGCGTTTTTAGGATTTAGCCAGGAACAAAAATGTGCAATTTTTTGCAGTTCTATGCGAGCCAGACGCACGTTTGAGGCGTCTGGAGACGCGTCTCGGCGCGGGCCAGCTAGCTATAGCGTTTTCAGAATTTAGCCAGGAACAAAAATGTGCAATTTTTTGTAGTTCTATGCGAGCCAGACGCACGTTTGAGGCGTCTAGAGACGCATCTCGGCGCGGGCCAGCTAGCTATAGCGTTTTTAGAATATAGCCAGGAACAAAAATGTGCAATTTTTTGCAGTTCTATGCGAGCCAGACGCACGTTTGAGGCGTCTGGAGACGCGTCTCGGCGCGGGCCAGCCAGCTATCGCGTTTTTAGGATTTAGCCAGGAACAAAAATGTGCAATTTTTTGCAGTTCTATGCGAGCCAGACGCACGTTTGAGGCGTCTGGAGACGCGTCTCGGCGCGGGCCAGCTAGCTATAGCGTTTTCAGAATTTAGCCAGGAACAAAAATGTGCAATTTTTTGCATTTTAATGCGAGCCAGACGCACGTTTGAGGCGTCTGCAGACGCGTCTCGGCGCGGGCCAGCTAGCTATAGCGGTTTTAGAATTTAGCCAGGAACAAAAGTGTGCAATTTTTTGCAGTTCTATGCGAGCCAGACGCACGTTTGAGGCGTCTCGGCGCCGGCCAGCTAGCTATAGCGTTTTTAGAATTTAGCCAGGAACAAAAATGTGCAATATTTTGCAGTTCTATGCGAGCCAGACGCACGTTTGAGGCGTCTGGAGACGCGTCTCGGCGCGGGCCAGCTAGCTATAGCGTTTTTAGAATTTAGCCAGGAACAAAAATGTGCAATTTCTTGCAGTTCTATGCGAGCCAGACGCACGTTTGAGGCGACTGGAGACGCGTCTCGGCGCGGGCCAGCTAGCTATAGCGTTTTTAGAATTTAGCCAGGACAAAAATGAGCAATTTTTTGCAGTTCTATGCGAGCCAGACGCACGTTTGAGGCGTCTGGAGACGCGTCTCGGCGCGGGCCAGCTAGCTATAGCGGTTTTAGAATTTAGCCAGGAACAAAAGTGTGCAATTTTTTGCAGTTCTATGCGAGCCAGACTCACGTTTGAGGCGTCTCGGCGCCGGCCAGCTAGCTATAGCGTTTTTAGAATTTAGCCAGGAACAAAAATGTGCAATTTTTTGCAGTTCTATGCGAGCCAGACGCACGTTTGAGGCGTCTGGAGACGCGTCTCGGCGCGGGCCAGCTAGCTATAGCGTTTTTAGAATTTAGCCAGGAACAAAAATGTGCAATTTTTTGCAGTTCTATGCGAGCCAGACGCACGTTTGAGGCGTCTGGAGACGCGTCTCGGTGCGGGCCAGCTAGCTATAGCGTTTTTAGAATTTAGCCAGGAACAAAAATGTGCAATTTTTTGTAGTTCTATGCGAGCCAGACGCACGTTTGAGGCGTCTAGAGACGCATCTCGGCGCGGGCCAGCTAGCTATAGCGTTTTTAGAATATAGCCAGGAACAAAAATGTGCAATTTTTTGCAGTTCTATGCGAGCCAGACGCACGTTTGAGGCGTCTGGAGACGCGTCTCGGCGCGGGCCAGCCAGCTATCGCGTTTTTAGGATTTAGCCAGGAACAAAAATGTGCAATTTTTTGCAGTTCTATGCGAGCCAGACGCACGTTTGAGGCGTCTGGAGACGCGTCTCGGCGCGGGCCAGCTAGCTATAGCGTTTTCAGAATTTAGCCAGGAACAAAAATGTGCAATTTTTTGCATTTTAATGCGAGCCAGACGCACGTTTGAGGCGTCTGCAGACGCGTCTCGGCGCGGGCCAGCTAGCTATAGCGTTTTTAAGATTTAGCCAGGAAAAAAATGTGCAATTTTTTGCAGTTCTATGCGAGCCGGACGCACGTTTGAGACGTCTGGAGACGCGTCTCGGCGCGGGCCAGCTAGCTATAGCGCTTTTAGGATTTAGCCAGGAACAAAAATGTGCAATTTTTTGCAGTTCTATGCGAGCCAGACGCACGTTTGAGGCGTCTGGAGACGCGTCTCGGCGCGGGCCAGCTAGCTATAGCGTTTTTAGGATTTAGCCAGGAACAAAAATGTGCAATTTTTTTCAGTTCTATGCGAGCCAGACGCACGTTTGAGGCGTCTGGAGACGCGTCTCGGCGCGGGCCAGCTAGCTATAGCGTTTTTAGAATTTAGCGAGAAACAAAAATGTGCAATTTTTTGCAGTTCTATGCGAGCCAGACGCACGTTTGAGGCATCTGGAGACGCGTCTCGGCGCGGGCCAGCTAGCTATAGCGTTTTTAGAATTTAGCCAGGAACAAAAATGTGCAATTTTTTGCAGTTCTATGCGAGCCAGACGCACGTTTGAGGCGTCTCGGCGCCGGCCAGCTAGCTATAGCGTTTTTAGAATTTAGCCAGGAACAAAACTGTGCAATTTTTTGCAGTTCTATGCGAGCCAGACGCACGTTTGAGGCGTCTGGAGACGCGTCTCGGCGCGGGCCAGCTAGCTATAGCGTTTTTAGAATTTAGCCAGGAACAAAAATGTGCAATTTTTTGCAGTTCTATGCGAGCCAGACGCACGTTTGAGGCGTCTGGAGACGCGTCTCGGTGCGGGCCAGCTAGCTATAGCGTTTTTAGAATTTAGCCAGGAACAAAAATGTGCAATTTTTTGTAGTTCTATGCGTGCCAGACGCACGTTTGAGGCGTCTAGAGACGCATCTCGGCGCGGGCCAGCTAGCTATAGCGTTTTTAGAATATAGCCAGGAACAAAAATGTGCAATTTTTTGCAGTTCTATGCGAGCCAGACGCACGTTTGAGGCGTCTGGAGACGCGTCTCGGCGCGGGCCAGCCAGCTATCGCGTTTTTAGGATTTAGCCAGGAACAAAAATGTGCAATTTTTTGCAGTTCTATCCGAGCCAGACGCACGTTTGAGGCGTCTGGAGAGGCGTCTCGACGCGGGCCAACTAGCTATAGCGTTTTTAGAATTTAGCTAGGAACAAAAATGTGCAATTTTTTGCAGTTCAATGCGAGCCAGACGCACGTTTGAGGCGTCTGGAGACGCGTCTCGGCGCGGGCCAGCTAGCTATAGCGTTTTTAGGATTTAGCCAGGAACAAAAATGTGCAATTTTTTTCAATTCTATGCGAGCCAGACGCACGTTTGAGGCGTCTGGAGACGCGTCTCGGCGCGGGCCAGCTAGCTATAGCGTTTTTAGAATTAAGCTAGGAACAAAAATGTGCAATTTTTTGCAGTTCTATGCGAGCCAGACGCACGTTTGAGGCGTCTGGAGACGCGTCTCGGCGCGGGCCAGCTAGCTATAGCGTTTTTAGGATTTAGCCAGGAACAAAAATGTGCAATGTTTTGCAGTTCTATGCGAGCCAGACGCACGTTTGAGGCGTCTGGAGACGCGTCTCGGCGCAGGCCAGCTAGCTATAGCATTTATAGGATTTAGCCAGGTACAAAAATGTGGAATTTTTTGCAGTTCTATGCGAGCCAGACGCACGTTTGAGGCGTCTGGAGACGCGTCTCGGCGCGGGCCAGCTAGCTATAGCGTTTTTAGAATTTAGCCAGGAACAAAAATGTGCAATTTTTCGCAGTTTTATGCGAGCCAGACGCACGTTTGAGGCGTCTGGAGACGCGTCTCGGCGCGGGCCAGCTAGCTATAGCGTTTTTAGAATTTAGCCAGGAACAAAAATGTACAATTTTTTGCAGTTCTATGCGAGCCAGACGCACGTTTGAGGCGTCTGGAGACGCGTCTCGGCGCGGGCCAGCTAGCTATAGCGTTTTTAGGATTTAGCCAGGAACAAAAATGTGCAATGTTTTGCAGTTCTATGCGAGCCAGACGCACGTTTGAGGCGTCTGGAGACGCGTCTCGGCGCAGGCCAGCTAGCTATAGCATTTTTAGGATTTAGCCAGGTACAAAAATGTGCAATTTTTTGCAGTTCTATGCGAGCCAGACGCACGTTTGAGGCGTCTGGAGACGCGTCTCGGCGCGGGCCAGCTAGCTATAGTATTTTTAGAATTTAGCCAGAAACAAAAATGTGCAATTTTTCGCAGTTTTATGCGAGCCAGACGCACGTTTGAGGCGTCTCGGCGCCGGCCAGCTAGCTATAGCGTTTTTAGAATTTAGCCAGGAACAAAAATGTGCAATTTTTTGCAGTTCTATGCGAGCCAGACGCACGTTTGAGGCGTCTGGGGACGCGTCTCGGCGCGGGCCAGCTAGCTATAGCGTTTTTAGAATTTAGCCAGGAACAAAAATGTGCAATTTTTTGCAGTTCTATGCGAGCCAGACGCACGTTTGAGGCGTCTGGAGACGCGTCTCGGCGCGGGCCAGCTAGCTATAGCGTTTTTAGAATTAAGCTAGGAACAAAAATGTGCAATTTTTTGCAGTTCTATGCGAGCCAGACGCACGTTTGAGGCGTCTGCAGACGCGTCTCGGCGCGGGCCAGCTAGCTATAGCGTTTTTAGGATTTAGCCAGGAACAAAAATGTGCAATGTTTTGCAGTTCTATGCGAGCCAGACGCACGTTTGAGGCGTCTGGAGACGCGTCTCGGCGCAGGCTAGCTAGCTATAGCATTTTTAGGATTTAGCCAGGTACAAAAATGTGCAATTTTTTGCAGTTCTATGCGAGCCAGACGCACGTTTGAGGCGTCTGGAGACGCGTCTCGGCGCGGGCCAGCTAGCTGTAGTATTTTTAGAATTTAGCCAGAAACAAAAATGTGCAATTTTTCGCAGTTTTATGCGAGCCAGACGCACGTTTGAGGCGTCTCGGCGCCGGCCAGCTAGCTATAGCGTTTTTAGGATTTAGCCAGGAACAAAAATGTGCAATGTTTTGCAGTTCTATGCGAGCCAGACGCACGTTTGAGGCGTCTGGAGACGCGTCTCGGCGCGGGCCAGCTAGCTATAGCGTTTTTAGAATTTAGCCAGGAACAAAAATGTGCAATTTTTTGCAGTTCTATGCGAGCCAGACGCACGTTTGAGGCGTCTGGAGACGCGTCTCGGCGCGGGCCAGCTAGCTATAGCGTTTTTAGAATTTAGCCAGGAACAAAAATGTGCAATGTTTTGCAGTTCTATGCGAGCCAGACGCACGTTTGAGGCGTCTGAAGACGCGTCTCGGCGCGGGCCAGCTAGCTATAGCGTTTTTAGAATTTAGCGAGGAACAAAAATGTTCAATTTTTTGCAGTTCTATGCGAGCCAGACGCACGTTTGAGGCATCTGGAGACGCGTCTCGGCGCGGGCCAGCTAGCTATAGCGTTTTTAGAATTTAGCCAGGAACAAAAATGTGCAATTTTTTGCAGTTCTTTGCGAGCCAGACGCACGTTTGAGGCGTCTGGAGACGCGTCTCGGCGCGGGCCAGCTAGCTATAGCGTTTTTAGGATTTAGCCAGGAACAAAAATGTGCAATGTTTTGCAGTTCTATGCGAGCCAGACGCACGTTTGAGGCGTCTGGAGACGCGTCTCGGCGCGGGCCAGCTAGCTGTAGCATTTTTAGGATTTAGCCAGGTACAAAAATGTGCAATTTTTTGCAGTTCTATGCGAGCCAGACGCACGTTTGAGGCGTCTGGAGACGCGTCTCGGCGCGGGCCAGCTAGCTATAGCGTTTTTAGAATTTAGCCAGGAACAAAAATGTGCAATTTTTCGCAGTTTTATGCGAGCCAGACGCACGTTTGAGGCGTGTGGAGACGCGTCTCGGCGTGGGCCAGCTAGCTATAGCGTTTTTAGAATTTAGCCAGGAACAAAAATGTGCAATTTTTTGCAGTTCTATGCAAGCCAGACGCACGTTTGAGGCGTCTGGAGACGCGTCTCGGCGCGGGCCAGCTTGCTATAGCGTTTCTAGAATTTAGCCAGGAACAAAAATGTGCAATTTTTTGCAGTTCTATGCGAGCCAGACGCACGTTTGAGGCGTCTGGAGACGCGTCTCGGCGCGGGCCAGCTAGCTATAGCGTTTCTAGAATTAAGCTAGGAACAAAAATGTGCAATTTTTTGCAGTTCTATGCGAGCCAGACGCACGTTTGAGGCGTCTGGAGACGCGTCTCGGCGCGGGCCAGCTAGCTATAGCGTTTTTAGGATTTAGCCAGGAACAAAAATGTGCAATGTTTTGCAGTTCTATGCGAGCCAGACGCACGTTTGAGGCGTCTGGAGACGCGTCTCGGCGCGGGCCAGCTAGCTATAGCGTTTTTAGAATTTAGCCAGGAACAAAAATGTGCAATTTTTTGCAGTTCTATCCGAGCCAGACGCACGTTTGAGGCGTCTGGAGAGGCGTCTCGACGCGGGCCAACTAGCTATAGCGTTTTTAGAATTTAGCTAGGAACAAAAATGTGCAATTTTTTGCAGTTCAATGCGAGCCAGACGCACGTTTGAGGCGTCTGGAGACGCGTCTCGGCGCGGGCCAGCTAGCTATAGCGTTTTTAGGATTTAGCCAGGAACAAAAATGTGCAATTTTTTTCAATTCTATGCGAGCCAGACGCACGTTTGAGGCGTCTGGAGACGCGTCTCGGCGCGGGCCAGCTAGCTATAGCGTTTTTAGAATTAAGCTAGGAACAAAAATGTGCAATTTTTTGCAGTTCTATGCGAGCCAGACGCACGTTTGAGGCGTCTGGAGACGCGTCTCGGCGCGGGCCAGCTAGCTATAGCGTTTTTAGGATTTAGCCAGGAACAAAAATGTGCAATGTTTTGCAGTTCTATGCGAGCCAGACGCACGTTTGAGGCGTCTGGAGACGCGTCTCGGCGCAGGCCAGCTAGCTATAGCATTTTTAGGATTTAGCCAGGTACAAAAATGTGGAATTTTTTGCAGTTCTATGCGAGCCAGACGCACGTTTGAGGCGTCTGGAGACGCGTCTCGGCGCGGGCCAGCTAGCTATAGCGTTTTTAGAATTTAGCCAGGAACAAAAATGTGCAATTTTTCGCAGTTTTATGCGAGCCAGACGCACGTTTGAGGCGTCTGGAGACGCGTCTCGGCGCGGGCCAGCTAGCTATAGCGTTTTTAGAATTTAGCCAGGAACAAAAATGTACAATTTTTTGCAGTTCTATGCGAGCCAGACGCACGTTTGAGGCGTCTGGAGACGCGTCTCGGCGCGGGCCAGCTAGCTATAGCGTTTTTAGAATTTAGCCAGGAACAAAAATGTGCAATTTTTTGCAGTTCTATGCGAGCCAGACGCACGTTTGAGGCGACTGGAGACGCGTCTCGGCGCGGGCCAGCTAGCTATAGCGTTTTTAGAATTTAGCCAGGACAAAAATGTGCAATTTTTTGCAGTTCTATGCGAGCCAGACGCACGTTTGAGGCGTCTGGAGACGCGTCTCGGCGCGGGCCAGCTAGCTATAGCGGTTTTAGAATTTAGCCAGGAACAAAAGTGTGCAATTTTTTGCAGTTCTATGCGAGCCAGACGCACGTTTGAGGCGTCTCGGCGCCGGCCAGCTAGCTATAGCGTTTTTAGAATTTAGCCAGGAACAAAAATGTGCAATTTTTTGCAGTTCTATGCGAGCCAGACGCACGTTTGAGGCGTCTGGAGACGCGTCTCGGCGCGGGCCAGCTAGCTATAGCGTTTTTAGAATTTAGCCAGGAACAAAAATGTGCAATTTTTTGCAGTTCTATGCGAGCCAGACGCACGTTTGAGGCGTCTGGAGACGCGTCTCGGTGCGGGCCAGCTAGCTATAGCGTTTTTAGAATTTAGCCAGGAACAAAAATGTGCAATTTTTTGTAGTTCTATGCGAGCCAGACGCACGTTTGAGGCGTCTAGAGACGCATCTCGGCGCGGGCCAGCTAGCTATAGCGTTTTTAGAATATAGCCAGGAACAAAAATGTGCAATTTTTTGCAGTTCTATGCGAGCCAGACGCACGTTTGAGGCGTCTGGAGACGCGTCTCGGCGCGGGCCAGCTAGCTATAGCGTTTTTAAGATTTAGCCAGGAACAAAAATGTGCAATTTTTTGCAGTTCTATGCGAGCCGGACGCACGTTTGAGACGTCTGGAGACGCGTCTCGGCGCGGGCCAGCTAGCTATAGCGCTTTTAGGATTTAGCCAGGAACAAAAATGTGCAATTTTTTGCAGTTCTATGCGAGCCAGACGCACGTTTGAGGCGTCTGGAGACGCGTCCCGGCGCGGGCCAGCTAGCTATAGCGTTTTTAGAATTTAGCGAGAAACAAAAATGTGCAATTTTTTGCAGTTCTATGCGAGCCAGACGCACGTTTGAGGCATCTGGAGACGCGTCTCGGCGCGGGCCAGCTAGCTATAGCGTTTTTAGAATTTAGCCAGGAACAAAAATGTGCAATTTTTTGCAGTTCTATGCGAGCCAGACGCACGTTTGAGGCGTCTCGGCGCCGGCCAGCTAGCTATAGCGTTTTTAGAATTTAGCCAGGAACAAAAATGTGCAATTTTTTGCAGTTCTATGCGAGCCAGACGCACGTTTGAGGCGTCTGGAGACGCGTCTCGGCGCGGGCCAGCTAGCTATAGCGTTTTTAGAATTTAGCCAGGAACAAAAATGTGCAATTTTTTGCAGTTCTATGCGAGCCAGACGCACGTTTGAGGCGTCTGGAGACGCGTCTCGGTGCGGGCCAGATAGCTATAGCGTTTTTAGAATTTAGCCAGGAACAAAAATGTGCAATTTTTTGTAGTTCTATGCGAGCCAGACGCACGTTTGAGGCGTCTAGAGACGCATCTCGGCGCGGGCCAGCTAGCTATAGCGTTTTTAGAATATAGCCAGGAACAAAAATGTGCAATTTTTTGCAGTTCTATGCAAGCCAGACGCACGTTTGAGGCGTCTGGAGACGCGTCTCGGCGCGGGCCAGCTTGCTATAGCGTTTCTAGAATTTAGCCAGGAACAAAAATGTGCAATTTTTTGCAGTTCTATCCGAGCCAGACGCACGTTTGAGGCGTCTGGAGAGGCGTCTCGACGCGGGCCAACTAGCTATAGCGTTTTTCGGATTTAGCCAGGAACAAAAATGTGCAATTTTTTGCAGTTCTATCCGAGCCAGACGCACGTTTGAGGCGTCTGGAGACGCGTCTCGGCGCGGGCCAGCTAGCTATAGCGTTTTTAGAATTAAGCTAGGAACAAAAATGTGCAATTTTTTGCAGTTCTATGCGAGCCAGACGCACGTTTGAGGCGTCTGGAGACGCGTCTCGGCGCGGGCCAGCTAGCTATAGCGTTTTTAGGATTTAGCCAGGAACAAAAATGTGCAATGTTTTGCAGTTCTATGCGAGCCAGACGCACGTTTGAGGCGTCTGGAGACGCGTCTCGGCGCAGGCCAGCTAGCTATAGCATTTTTAGGATTTAGCCAGGTACAAAAATGTGCAATTTTTTGCAGTTCTATGCGAGCCAGACGCACGTTTGAGGCGTCTGGAGACGCGTCTCGGCGCGGGCCAGCTAGCTATAGTATTTTTAGAATTTAGCCAGAAACAAAAATGTGCAATTTTTCGCAGTTTTATGCGAGCCAGACGCACGTTTGAGGCGTCTCGGCGCCGGCCAGCTAGCTATAGCGTTTTTAGAATTTAGCCAGGAACAAAAATGTGCAATTTTTTGCAGTTCTATGCGAGCCAGACGCACGTTTGAGGCGTCTGGGGACGCGTCTCGGCGCGGGCCAGCTAGCTATAGCGTTTTTAGAATTTAGCCAGGAACAAAAATGTGCAATTTTTTGCAGTTCTATGCGAGCCAGACGCACGTTTGAGGCGTCTGGAGACGCGTCTCGGCGCGGGCCAGCTAGCTATAGCGTTTTTAGAATTTAGCCAGGAACAAAAATGTGCAATTTTTTGCAGTTCTATGCGAGCCAGACGCACGTTTGAGGCGTCTGAAGACGCGTCTCGGCGCGGGCCAGCTAGCTATAGCGTTTTTAGAATTTAGCGAGGAACAAAAATGTTCAATTTTTTGCAGTTCTATGCGAGCCAGACGCACGTTTGAGGCATCTGGAGACGCGTCTCGGCGCGGGCCAGCTAGCTATAGCGTTTTTAGAATTTAGCCAGGAACAAAAATGTGCAATTTTTTGCAGTTCTATGCGAGCCAGACGCACGTTTGAGGCGTCTGGAGACGCGTCTCGGCGCGGGCCAGCTAGCTATAGCGTTTTTAGGATTTAGCCAGGAACAAAAATGTGCAATGTTTTGCAGTTCTATGCGAGCCAGACGCACGTTTGAGGCGTCTGGAGACGCGTCTCGGCGCGGGCCAGCTAGCTGTAGCATTTTTAGGATTTAGCCAGGTACAAAAATGTGCAATTTTTTGCAGTTCTATGCGAGCCAGACGCACGTTTGAGGCGTCTGGAGACGCGTCTCGGCGCGGGCCAGCTAGCTATAGCGTTTTAGGATTTAGCCAGGAACAAAAATGTGCAATGTTTTGCAGTTCTATGCGAGCCAGACGCACGTTTGAGGCGTCTGGAGACGCGTCTCGGCGCGGGCCAGCTAGCTATAGCGTTTTTAGAATTTAGCCAGGAACAAAAATGTGCAATTTTTCGCAGTTTTATGCGAGCCAGACGCACGTTTGAGGCGTCTGGAGACGCGTCTCGGCGCGGGCCAGCTAGCTATAGCGTTTTTAGAATTAAGCTAGGAACAAAAATGTGCAATTTTTTGCAGTTCTATGCGAGCCAGACGCACGTTTGAGGCGTCTGCAGACGCGTCTCGGCGCGGGCCAGCTAGCTATAGCGTTTTTAGGATTTAGCCAGGAACAAAAATGTGCAATGTTTTGCAGTTCTATGCGAGCCAGACGCACGTTTGAGGCGTCTGGAGACGCGTCTCGGCGCAGGCTAGCTAGCTATAGCATTTTTAGGATTTAGCCAGGTACAAAAATGTGCAATTTTTTGCAGTTCTATGCGAGCCAGACGCACGTTTGAGGCGTCTGGAGACGCGTCTCGGCGCGGGCCAGCTAGCTGTAGTATTTTTAGAATTTAGCCAGAAACAAAAATGTGCAATTTTTCGCAGTTTTATGCGAGCCAGACGCACGTTTGAGGCGTCTCGGCGCCGGCCAGCTAGCTATAGCGTTTTTAGGATTTAGCCAGGAACAAAAATGTGCAATGTTTTGCAGTTCTATGCGAGCCAGACGCACGTTTGAGGCGTCTGGAGACGCGTCTCGGCGCGGGCCAGCCAGCTATCGCGTTTTTAGGATTTAGCCAGGAACAAAAATGTGCAATTTTTTGCAGTTCTATGCGAGCCAGACGCACGTTTGAGGCGTCTGGAGACGCGTCTCGGCGCGGGCCAGCTAGCTATAGCGTTTTCAGAATTTAGCCAGGAACAAAAATGTGCAATTTTTTGCATTTTAATGCGAGCCAGACGCACGTTTGAGGCGTCTGCAGACGCGTCTCGGCGCGGGCCAGCTAGCTATAGCGTTTTTAAGATTTAGCCAGGAACAAAAATGTGCAATTTTTTGCAGTTCTATGCGAGCCGGACGCACGTTTGAGACGTCTGGAGACGCGTCTCGGCGCGGGCCAGCTAGCTATAGCGCTTTTAGGATTTAGCCAGGAACAAAAATGTGCAATTTTTTGCAGTTCTATGCGAGCCAGACGCACGTTTGAGGCGTCTGGAGACGCGTCTCGGCGCGGGCCAGCTAGCTATAGCGTTTTTAGGATTTAGCCAGGAACAAAAATGTGCAATTTTTTTCAGTTCTATGCGAGCCAGACGCACGTTTGAGGCGTCTGGAGACGCGTCTCGGCGCGGGCCAGCTAGCTATAGCGTTTTTAGAATTTAGCGAGAAACAAAAATGTGCAATTTTTTGCAGTTCTATGCGAGCCAGACGCACGTTTGAGGCATCTGGAGACGCGTCTCGGCGCGGGCCAGCTAGCTATAGCGTTTTTAGAATTTAGCCAGGAACAAAAATGTGCAATTTTTTGCAGTTCTATGCGAGCCAGACGCACGTTTGAGGCGTCTCGGCGCCGGCCAGCTAGCTATAGCGTTTTTAGAATTTAGCTAGGAACAAAAATGTGCAATTTTTTGCAGTTCTATGCGAGCCAGACGCACGTTTGAGGCGTCTGGAGACGCGTCTCGGCGCGGGCCAGCTAGCTATAGCGTTTTTAGAATTTAGCCAGGAACAAAAATGTGCAATTTTTTGCAGTTCTATGCGAGCCAGACGCACGTTTGAGGCGTCTGGAGACGCGTCTCGGTGCGGGCCAGCTAGCTATAGCGTTTTTAGAATTTAGCCAGGAACAAAAATGTGCAATTTTTTGTAGTTCTATGCGAGCCAGACGCACGTTTGAGGCGTCTAGAGACGCATCTCGGCGCGGGCCAGCTAGCTATAGCGTTTTTAGAATATAGCCAGGAACAAAAATGTGCAATTTTTTGCAGTTCTATGCGAGCCAGACGCACGTTTGAGGCGTCTGGAGACGCGTCTCGGCGCGGGCCAGCCAGCTATCGCGTTTTTAGGATTTAGCCAGGAACAAAAATGTGCAATTTTTTGCAGTTCTATCCGAGCCAGACGCACGTTTGAGGCGTCTGGAGAGGCGTCTCGACGCGGGCCAACTAGCTATAGCGTTTTTAGAATTTAGCTAGGAACAAAAATAAGCAATTTTTTGCAGTTCAATGCGAGCCAGACGCACGTTTGAGGCGTCTGGAGACGCGTCTCGGCGCGGGCCAGCTAGCTATAGCGTTTTTAGGATTTAGCCAGGAACAAAAATGTGCAATTTTTTTCAATTCTATGCGAGCCAGACGCACGTTTGAGGCGTCTGGAGACGCGTCTCGGCGCGGGCCAGCTAGCTATAGCGTTTTTAGAATTAAGCTAGGAACAAAAATGTGCAATTTTTTGCAGTTCTATGCGAGCCAGACGCACGTTTGAGGCGTCTGGAGACGCGTCTCGGCGCGGGCCAGCTAGCTATAGCGTTTTTAGGATTTAGCCAGGAACAAAAATGTGCAATGTTTTCAGTTCTATGCGAGCCAGACGCACGTTTGAGGCGTCTGGAGACGCGTCTCGGCGCAGGCCAGCTAGCTATAGCATTTTTAGGATTTAGCCAGGTACAAAAATGTGGAATTTTTTGCAGTTCTATGCGAGCCAAACGCACGTTTGAGGCGTCTGGAGACGCGTCTCGGCGCGGGCCAGCTAGCTATAGCGTTTTTAGAATTTAGCCAGGAACAAAAATGTGCAATTTTTCGCAGTTTTATGCGAGCCAGACGCACGTTTGAGGCGTCTGGAGACGCGTCTCGGCGCGGGCCAGCTAGCTATAGCGTTTTAAGAATTTAGCCAGGAACAAAAATGTACAATTTTTTGCAGTTCTATGCGAGCCAGACGCACGTTTGAGGCGTCTGGAGACGCGTCTCGGCGCGGGCCAGCTAGCTATAGCGTTTTTAGAATTTAGCCAGGAACAAAAATGTGCAATTTTTTGCAGTTCTATGCGAGCCAGACGCACGTTTGAGGCGACTGGAGACGCGTCTCGGCGCGGGCCAGCTAGCTATAGCGTTTTTAGAATTTAGCCAGGACAAAAATGTGCAATTTTTTGCAGTTCTATGCGAGCCAGACGCACGTTTGAGGCGTCTGGAGACGCGTCTCGGCGCGGGCCAGCTAGCTATAGCGGTTTTAGAATTTAGCCAGGAACAAAAGTGTGCAATTTTTTGCAGTTCTATGCGAGCCAGACGCACGTTTGAGGCGTCTCGGCGCCGGCCAGCTAGCTATAGCGTTTTTAGAATTTAGCCAGGAACAAAAATGTGCAATTTTTTGCAGTTCTATGCGAGCCAGACGCACGTTTGAGGCGTCTGGAGACGCGTCTCGGCGCGGGCCAGCTAGCTATAGCGTTTTTAGAATTTAGCCAGGAACAAAAATGTGCAATTTTTTGCAGTTCTATGCGAGCCAGACGCACGTTTGAGGCGTCTGGAGACGCGTCTCGGTGCGGGCCAGCTAGCTATAGCGTTTTTAGAATTTAGCCAGGAACAAAAATGTGCAATTTTTTGTAGTTCTATGCGAGCCAGACGCACGTTTGAGGCGTCTAGAGACGCATCTCGGCGCGGGCCAGCTAGCTATAGCGTTTTTAGAATATAGCCAGGAACAAAAATGTGCAATTTTTTGCAGTTCTATGCGAGCCAGACGCACGTTTGAGGCGTCTGGAGACGCGTCTCGGCGCGGGCCAGCCAGCTATCGCGTTTTTAGGATTTAGCCAGGAACAAAAATGTGCAATTTTTTGCAGTTCTATGCGAGCCAGACGCACGTTTGAGGCGTCTGGAGACGCGTCTCGGCGCGGGCCAGCTAGCTATAGCGTTTTCAGAATTTAGCCAGGAACAAAAATGTGCAATTTTTTGCATTTTAATGCGAGCCAGACGCACGTTTGAGGCGTCTGCAGACGCGTCTCGGCGCGGGCCAGCTAGCTATAGCGTTTTTAAGATTTAGCCAGGAACAAAAATGTGCAATTTTTTGCAGTTCTATGCGAGCCGGACGCACGTTTGAGACGTCTGGAGACGCGTCTCGGCGCGGGACAGCTAGCTATAGCGCTTTTAGGATTTAGCCAGGAACAAAAATGTGCAATTTTTTGCAGTTCTATGCGAGCCAGACGCACGTTTGAGGCGTCTGGAGACGCGTCTCGGCGCGGGCCAGCTAGCTATAGCGTTTTTAGGATTTAGCCAGGAACAAAAATGTGCAATTTTTTTCAGTTCTATGCGAGCCAGACGCACGTTTGAGGCGTCTGGAGACGCGTCTCGGCGCGGGCCAGCTAGCTATAGCGTTTTTAGAATTTAGCGAGAAACAAAAATGTGCAATTTTTTGCAGTTCTATGCGAGCCAGACGCACGTTTGAGGCATCTGGAGACGCGTCTCGGCGCGGGCCAGCTAGCTATAGCGTTTTTAGAATTTAGCCAGGAACAAAAATGTGCAATTTTTTGCAGTTCTATGCGAGCCAGACGCACGTTTGAGGCGTCTGAAGACGCGTCTCGGCGCGGGCCAGCTAGCTATAGCGTTTTTAGAATTTAGCCAGGAACAAAAATGTGCAATTTTTTGCAGTTCTATGCGAGCCAGACGCACGTTTGAGGCGTCTGGAGACGCGTCTCGGTGCGGGCCAGCTAGCTATAGCGTTTTTAGAATTTAGCCAGGAACAAAAATGTGCAATTTTTTGTAGTTCTATGCGAGCCAGACGCACGTTTGAGGCGTCTAGAGACGCATCTCGGCGCGGGCCAGCTAGCTATAGCGTTTTTAGAATATAGCCAGGAACAAAAATGTGCAATTTTTTGTAGTTCTATGCGAGCCAGACGCACGTTTGAGGCGTCTAGAGACGCATCTCGGCGCGGGCCAGCTAGCTATAGCGTTTTTAGAATATAGCCAGGAACAAAAATGTGCAATTTTTTGCAGTTCTATGCGAGCCAGACGCACGTTTGAGGCGTCTGGAGACGCGTCTCGGCGCGGGCCAGCCAGCTATCGCGTTTTTAGGATTTAGCCAGGAACAAAAATGTGCAATTTTTTGCAGTTCTATCCGAGCCAGACGCACGTTTGAGGCGTCTGGAGAGGCGTCTCGACGCGGGCCAACTAGCTATAGCGTTTTTAGAATTTAGCTAGGAACAAAAATAAGCAATTTTTTGCAGTTCAATGCGAGCCAGACGCACGTTTGAGGCGTCTGGAGACGCGTCTCGGCGCGGGCCAGCTAGCTATAGCGTTTTTAGGATTTAGCCAGGAACAAAAATGTGCAATTTTTTTCAATTCTATGCGAGCCAGACGCACGTTTGAGGCGTCTGGAGACGCGTCTCGGCGCGGGCCAGCTAGCTATAGCGTTTTTAGAATTAAGCTAGGAACAAAAATGTGCAATTTTTTGCAGTTCTATGCGAGCCAGACGCACGTTTGAGGCGTCTGGAGACGCGTCTCGGCGCGGGCCAGCTAGCTATAGCGTTTTTAGGATTTAGCCAGGAACAAAAATGTGCAATGTTTTGCAGTTCTATGCGAGCCAGACGCACGTTTGAGGCGTCTGGAGACGCGTCTCGGCGCAGGCCAGCTAGCTATAGCATTTTTAGGATTTAGCCAGGTACAAAAATGTGGAATTTTTTGCAGTTCTATGCGAGCCAGACGCACGTTTGAGGCGTCTGGAGACGCGTCTCGGCGCGGGCCAGCTAGCTATAGCGTTTTTAGAATTTAGCCAGGAACAAAAATGTGCAATTTTTCGCAGTTTTATGCGAGCCAGACGCACGTTTGAGGCGTCTGGAGACGCGTCTCGGCGCGGGCCAGCTAGCTATAGCGTTTTTAGAATTTAGCCAGGAACAAAAATGTACAATTTTTTGCAGTTCTATGCGAGCCAGACGCACGTTTGAGGCGTCTGGAGACGCGTCTCGGCGCGGGCCAGCTAGCTATAGCGTTTTTAGAATTTAGCCAGGAACAAAAATGTGCAATTTTTTGCAGTTCTATGCGAGCCAGACGCACGTTTGAGGCGACTGGAGACGCGTCTCGGCGCGGGCCAGCTAGCTATAGCGTTTTTAGAATTTAGCCAGGACAAAAATGTGCAATTTTTTGCAGTTCTATGCGAGCCAGACGCACGTTTGAGGCGTCTGGAGACGCGTCTCGGCGCGGGCCAGCTAGCTATAGCGGTTTTAGAATTTAGCCAGGAACAAAAGTGTGCAATTTTTTGCAGTTCTATGCGAGCCAGACGCACGTTTGAGGCGTCTCGGCGCCGGCCAGCTAGCTATAGCGTTTTTAGAATTTAGCCAGGAACAAAAATGTGCAATTTTTTGCAGTTCTATGCGAGCCAGACGCACGTTTGAGGCGTCTGGAGACGCGTCTCGGCGCGGGCCAGCTAGCTATAGCGTTTTTAGAATTTAGCCAGGAACAAAAATGTGCAATTTTTTGCAGTTCTATGCGAGCCAGACGCACGTTTGAGGCGTCTGGAGACGCGTCTCGGTGCGGGCCAGCTAGCTATAGCGTTTTTAGAATTTAGCCAGGAACAAAAATGTGCAATTTTTTGTAGTTCTATGCGAGCCAGACGCACGTTTGAGGCGTCTAGAGACGCATCTCGGCGCGGGCCAGCTAGCTATAGCGTTTTTAGAATATAGCCAGGAACAAAAATGTGCAATTTTTTGCAGTTCTATGCGAGCCAGACGCACGTTTGAGGCGTCTGGAGACGCGTCTCGGCGCGGGCCAGCCAGCTATCGCGTTTTTAGGATTTAGCCAGGAACAAAAATGTGCAATTTTTTGCAGTTCTATGCGAGCCAGACGCACGTTTGAGGCGTCTGGAGACGCGTCTCGGCGCGGGCCAGCTAGCTATAGCGTTTTCAGAATTTAGCCAGGAACAAAAATGTGCAATTTTTTGCATTTTAATGCGAGCCAGACGCACGTTTGAGGCGTCTGCAGACGCGTCTCGGCGCGGGCCAGCTAGCTATAGCGTTTTTAAGATTTAGCCAGGAACAAAAATGTGCAATTTTTTGCAGTTCTATGCGAGCCGGACGCACGTTTGAGACGTCTGGAGACGCGTCTCGGCGCGGGCCAGCTAGCTATAGCGCTTTTAGGATTTAGCCAGGAACAAAAATGTGCAATTTTTTGCAGTTCTATGCGAGCCAGACGCACGTTTGAGGCGTCTGGAGACGCGTCTCGGCGCGGGCCAGCTAGCTATAGCGTTTTTAGGATTTAGCCAGGAACAAAAATGTGCAATTTTTTTCAGTTCTATGCGAGCCAGACGCACGTTTGAGGCGTCTGGAGACGCGTCTCGGCGCGGGCCAGCTAGCTATAGCGTTTTTAGAATTTAGCGAGAAACAAAAATGTGCAATTTTTTGCAGTTCTATGCGAGCCAGACGCACGTTTGAGGCATCTGGAGACGCGTCTCGGCGCGGGCCAGCTAGCTATAGCGTTTTTAGAATTTAGCCAGGAACAAAAATGTGCAATTTTTTGCAGTTCTATGCGAGCCAGACGCACGTTTGAGGCGTCTCGGCGCCGGCCAGCTAGCTATAGCGTTTTTAGAATTTAGCCAGGAACAAAAATGTGCAATTTTTTGCAGTTCTATGCGAGCCAGACGCACGTTTGATGCGTCTGGAGACGCGTCTCGGCGCGGGCCAGCTAGCTATAGCGTTTTTAGAATTTAGCCAGGAACAAAAATGTGCAATTTTTTGCAGTTCTATGCGAGCCAGACGCACGTTTGAGGCGTCTGGAGACGCGTCTCGGTGCGGGCCAGCTAGCTATAGCGTTTTTAGAATTTAGCCAGGAACAAAAATGTGCAATTTTTTGTAGTTCTATGCGAGCCAGACGCACGTTTGAGGCGTCTAGAGACGCATCTCGGCGCGGGCCAGCTAGCTATAGCGTTTTTAGAATATAGCCAGGAACAAAAATGTGCAATTTTTTGCAGTTCTATCCGAGCCAGACGCACGTTTGAGGCGTCTGGAGACGCGTCTCGGCGCGGGCCAGCTAGCTATAGCGTTTTTAGAATTTAGCCAGGAACAAAAATGTGCAATTTTTTGCAGTTCTATGCGAGCCAGACGCACGTTTGAGGCGACTGGAGACGCGTCTCGGCGCGGGCCAGCTAGCTATAGCGTTTTTAGAATTTAGCCAGGACAAAAATGTGCAATTTTTTGCAGTTCTATGCGAGCCAGACGCACGTTTGAGGCGTCTGGAGACGCGTCTCGGCGCGGGCCAGCTAGCTATAGCGGTTTTAGAATTTAGCCAGGAACAAAAGTGTGCAATTTTTTGCAGTTCTATGCGAGCCAGACGCACGTTTGAGGCGTCTCGGCGCCGGCCAGCTAGCTATAGCGTTTTTAGAATTTAGCCAGGAACAAAAATGTGCAATTTTTTGCAGTTCTATGCGAGCCAGACGCACGTTTGAGGCGTCTGGAGACGCGTCTCGGCGCGGGCCAGCTAGCTATAGCGTTTTTAGAATTTAGCCAGGAACAAAAATGTGCAATTTTTTGCAGTTCTATGCGAGCCAGACGCACGTTTGAGGCGTCTGGAGACGCGTCTCGGTGCGGGCCAGCTAGCTATAGCGTTTTTAGAATTTAGCCAGGAACAAAAATGTGCAATTTTTTGTAGTTCTATGCGAGCCAGACGCACGTTTGAGGCGTCTGCAGACGCATCTCGGCGCGGGCCAGCTAGCTATAGCGTTTTTAGAATATAGCCAGGAACAAAAATGTGCAATTTTTTGCAGTTCTATGCGAGCCAGACGCACGTTTGAGGCGTCTGGAGACGCGTCTCGGCGCGGGCCAGCCAGCTATCGCGTTTTTAGGATTTAGCCAGGAACAAAAATGTGCAATTTTTTGCAGTTCTATGCGAGCCAGACGCACGTTTGAGGCGTCTGGAGACGCGTCTCGGCGCGGGCCAGCTAGCTATAGCGTTTTCAGAATTTAGCCAGGAACAAACATGTGCAATTTTTTGCATTTTAATGCGAGCCAGACGCACGTTTGAGGCGTCTGCAGACGCGTCTCGGCGCGGGCCAGCTAGCTATAGCGTTTTTAAGATTTAGCCAGGAACAAAAATGTGCAATTTTTTGCAGTTCTATGCGAGCCGGACGCACGTTTGAGACGTCTGGAGACGCGTCTCGGCGCGGGCCAGCTAGCTATAGCGCTTTTAGGATTTAGCCAGGAACAAAAATGTGCAATTTTTTGCAGTTCTATGCCAGCCAGACGCACGTTTGAGGCGTCTGGAGACGCGTCTCGGCGCGGGCCAGCTAGCTATAGCGTTTTTAGGATTTAGCCAGGAACAAAAATGTGCAATTTTTTTCAGTTCTATGCGAGCCAGACGCACGTTTGAGGCGTCTGGAGACGCGTCTCGGCGCGGGCCAGCTAGCTATAGCGTTTTTAGAATTTAGCGAGAAACAAAAATGTGCAATTTTTTGCAGTTCTATGCGAGCCAGACGCACGTTTGAGGCATCTGGAGACGCGTCTCGGCGCGGGCCAGCTAGCTATAGCGTTTTTAGAATTTAGCCAGGAACAAAAATGTGTAATTTTTTGCAGTTCTATGCGAGCCAGACGCACGTTTGAGGCGTCTCGGCGCCGGCCAGCTAGCTATAGCGTTTTTAGAATTTAGCCAGGAACAAAAATGTGCAATTTTTTGCAGTTCTATGCGAGCCAGACGCACGTTTGAGGCGTCTGGAGACGCGTCTCGGCGCGGGCCAGCTAGCTATAGCGTTTTTAGAATTTAGCCAGGAACAAAAATGTGCAATTTTTTGCAGTTCTATGCGAGCCAGACGCACGTTTGAGGCGTCTGGAGACGCGTCTCGGTGCGGGCCAGCTAGCTATAGCGTTTTTAGAATTTAGCCAGGAACAAAAATGTGCAATTTTTTGTAGTTCTATGCGAGCCAGACGCACGTTTGAGGCGTCTAGAGACGCATCTCGGCGCGGGCCAGCTAGCTATAGCGTTTTTAGAATATAGCCAGGAACAAAAATGTGCAATTTTTTGCAGTTCTATGCGAGCCAGACGCACGTTTGAGGCGTCTGGAGACGCGTCTCGGCGCGGGCCAGCCAGCTATCGCGTTTTTAGGATTTAGCCAGGAACAAAAATGTGCAATTTTTTGCAGTTCTATGCGAGCCAGACGCACGTTTGAGGCGTCTGGAGACGCGTCTCGGCGCGGGCCAGCTAGCTATAGCGTTTTCAGAATTTAGCCAGGAACAAAAATGTGCAATTTTTTGCATTTTAATGCGAGCCAGACGCACGTATGAGGCGTCTGCAGACGCGTCTCGGCGCGGGCCAGCTAGCTATAGCGTTTTTAAGATTTAGCCAGGAACAAAAGTGTGCAATTTTTTGCAGTTCTATGCGAGCCGGACGCACGTTTGAGACGTCTGGAGACGCGTCTCGGCGCGGGCCAGCTAGCTATAGCGCTTTTAGGATTTAGCCAGGAACAAAAATGTGCAATTTTTTGCAGTTCTATGCGAGCCAGACGCACGTTTGAGGCGTCTGGAGACGCGTCTCGGCGCGGGCCAGCTAGCTATAGCGTTTTTAGAATTTAGCCAGGAACAAAAATGTGAAATTTTTTGCAGTTCTATGCGAGCCAGACGCACGTTTGAGGCGTCTCGGCGCCGGCCAGCTAGCTATAGCGTTTTTAGAATTTAGCCAGGAACAAAAATGTGCAATTTTTTGCAGTTCTATGCGAGCCAGACGCACGTTTGAGGCGTCTGGAGAGGCGTCTCGACGCGGGCCAACTAGCTATAGCGTTTTTAGAATTAAGCCAGGAACAAAAATGTGCAATTTTTTGCAGTTCTATGCGAGCCAGACGCACGTTTGAGGCGTCTGGAGACGCGTCTCGGCGCGGGCCAGCTAGCTATAGCGTTTTTAGAATTTAGCCAGGAACAAAAATGTGCAATTTTTTGCAGTTCTATCCGAGCCAGACGCACGTTTGAGGCGTCTGGAGAGGCATCTCGACGCGGGCCAACTAGCTATAGCGTCTTTAGAATTTAGCCAGGAACAAAAATGTGCAATTTTTTGCAGTTCTATGCGAGCCAGACGCACGTTTGAGGCGTCTGGAGACGCGTCCCGGCGCGGGCCAGCTAGCTATAGCGTTTTTAGAATTTAGCCAGGAACAAAAATGTGCAATTTTTTGCAGTTCTATGCGAGCCAGACGCACGTTTGAGGCGTCTGGAGACGCGTCTCGGCGCTGGCCAGCTAGCTATAGCGTTTTTAGAATTTAGCCAGGAACAAAAATGTGCAATTTTTTGCAGTTCTATCCGAGCCAGACGCACGTTTGAGGCGTCTGGAGAGGCGTCTCGACGCGGGCCAACTAGCTATAGCGTTTTTAGAATTTAGCTAGGAACAAAAATGTGCAATTTTTTGCAGTTCTATGCGAGCCAGACGCACGTTTGAGGCGTCTGGAGACGCGTCTCGGCGCGGGCCAGCTAGCTATAGCGTTTTTAGGATTTAGCCAGGAACAAAAATGTGCAATGTTTTGCAGTTCTATGCGAGCCAGACGCACGTTTGAGGCGTCTGGAGACGCGTCTCGGCGCTGGCCAGCTAACTATAGCATTTTTAGGATTTAGCCAGGTACAAAAATGTGCAATTTTTTGCAGTTCTATGCGAGCCAGACGCACGTTTGAGACGTCTGGAGACGCGTCTCGGCGCGGGCCAGCTAGCTATAGCGTTTTTAGAATTTAGCCAGGAACAAAAATGTGCAATTTTTTGCAGTTCTATGCGAGCCAGACGCACGTTTGAGGCGTCTGGAGACGCGTCTCGGCGCGGGCCAGCTAGCTATAGCGTTTTTAGAATTTAGCCAGGAACAAAAATGTGCAATTTTTTGCAGTTCTATGCGAGCCAGACGCACGTTTGAGGCGTCTGGAGACGCGTCTCGGCGCGGGCCAGCTAGCTATAGCGTTTTTAGAATTTAGCCAGGAACAAAAATGTGCAATTTTTTGCAGTTCTATGCGAGCCAGACGCACGTTTGAGGCGTCTGGAGACGCGTCTCGGCGCGGGCCAGCTAGCTATAGCGTTTTTAGAATTTAGCGAGAAACAAAAATGTGCAATTTTTTGCAGTTCTATGCGAGCCAGACGCACGTTTGAGGCATCTGAAGACGCGTCTCGGCGCGGGCCAGCTAGCTATAGCGTTTTTAGAATTTAGCCAGGAACAAAAATGTGCAATTTTTTGCAGTTCTATGCGAGCCAGACGCACGTTTGAGGCGTCTCGGCGCCGGCCAGCTAGCTATAGCGTTTTTAGAATTTAGCCAGGAACAAAAATGTGCAATTTTTTGCAGTTCTATGCGAGCCAGACGCACGTTTGAGGCGTCTCGGCGCCGGCCAGCTAGCTATAGCGTTTTTAAAATTTAGCCAGGAACAAAAATGTGCAATTTTTTGCAGTTCTATGCGAGCCAGACGCAAGTTTGAGGCGTCTCGGCGCAAGCCAGCTAGCTATAGCGTTTTTAGAATTTAGCCAGGAACAAAAATGTGCAATATTTTGCAGTTCTATGCGAGCCAGACGCACGTTTGAGGCGTCTGGAGACGCGTCTCGGCGCTGGCCAGCTAGCTATAGCGTTTTTAGAATTTAGCCAGGAACAAAAATGTGCAATTTTTTGCAGTTCTATGCGAGCCAGACGCACGTTTGAGGCGTCTGGAGACGCGTCTCGGCGCGGGCCAGCTAGCTATAGCGTTTTTAGAATTTAGCC